>VXBL01007712.1:476711-491018 GCA_013400195.1 Aramus guarauna
CTGTACTGGTGCATGGAGTTATTCCTCCCCAGGTATACCTGCCTTCCTTGAACTTCATTAGGTTCCTCTGCACCCAACTCTCTAGTCTGTCCAGGTCTCACTGAACGGAAGCACAGCCTTCTGGTGCATCAGCCACTCCTCCCAGTTTTGTATCATCAGCAAACTTGATGAGGGTACACTCTGTCCCTTCATCCATTGCTGAATATGTTGAATAAGATTGGACCCAGTACTGACCCCTAGGGCACACCACTAGCTACAGGCCTCCAACTAGACTCTGTGCCGCTTATCACAAACTGTCTGAACCCTGCCATTCAGCCAGTTCTCAATCCACCTCACTGCCCACTCATCTAACCCACACTTCCTAAGCTTACCTATGAGGATGTTATGGAGGACAGTGTCAAAAGCCTTGCTGAGGTCGAGGTAATCAGCATCCATTGATCTCCCCTCATCTACCCAGCCAGTCACGCCATCATAGAAGGCTATCAGATTGGTCAAGAATGATTTCCCCTTGGTGAATCCATGTTGACCACTCCCAATAACCTTCTCCTCCACGTGCTTAGACATGACCTCTAGAATGAACTGTGCCATCACCTTTCCAGGGATGGAGGTGAGACTGATTGACCCTGTTTCCTGGGTCCTCCTTCTTGCCCTTTTTGAAGACCAGAGTGGCATTGGCTTTCCTGCAGTCCTCAGGCACCTCTCCTGTTCCCCATGACCTTTCAAAATGACAGAGAGTAGCTTAGCAATAACATCTGTCAGCTCCCTCAGCACTTGTGGGTGCATCCCATTGGGGCACATGATGAGACTTTCCAAGTTTTTGTATTAAAGCATTAATTCAAGGAGTGCAGAGGTTAGCTTGGGAAGTTTTAGTCAATTAGACTAGTTACATGTTTGGGGATTTAGTACAGAAAAACTAGAGAAAATGAATTTATTTGAGAAACACATGTTGTACATATGGCAAAACTTTGTCTATTATAAATTTACAAAGGTACTATAAACCTACAATTTAGCATTACAGATTTGTGTATTTATACACTTAGGGCCCATATACAAATTCATACTAATGGCTATTGATCTATTGAATTTGGTGGGGTCAACTGTGCAAATGTTGTAATTGCTAGTTCTTCCACTGCTCACTGAAGAACCTGAAAGAAATGAAAAGAAAGTCATTTTAAAGACTATGATATAGAATAGAAATAGGAACAATCACTTTACAATTTTCTTTGTATCAAAAACGGATCATGTGCAATAACATCCCTCTGTAAATTTTGATCCATGATAAAAGAATAACATGATAGCAAAATGAGTGCTTGTATTTGGAGAAAAAAAATCCCAAATAATTCATTCCTTCAGCATAATAGCATTTTTAGAGAGAAATCTAAAAATATTTTGTTGAAGCTGTCCCTGATTTCTTAAAGCAATATGTTTCTGAACAGTGTGCGAAATGCAGCTTATTGATTGTACTGTGAAATACTTGGTTGAAGAAAAGGGTAACGGAAACAAAATAGACAGTGTGTGCCAAGTGCATATGTGTGATCTTTTAATAGATGACCTGGAGTTGGCTAACTTCAGAAAATCAGTCAGCATAGAAAGTAGATCAGATAACTTCTGAATGCAGATTGGTTTCAGATTACCTTAAAGTAGGCACAATTCATCTAAGTATTCATTATAAATATCTATCTGTCCATTGTGAGTTTATATGCACAAGCCTGGGATTTTCTGTTCAACTAATATTGGACAGTAATATTATCTGTAATATTTTGACTTGTTTCTTCTCAAACAATCAATAAGGCAGCACATTGGAAGCCTTCTAGCTCAGCTGTGGAAAACAACATTTAAAAGGAAACCCTAGTTCCTCACTAATCAAAAATATAAAAGGAAATTATCAATGATTGATAGTAATTCTATTTATGTTCCCCAATAAGGCCAACACAGTGCTTTGACCCTGGAAGGGAAGCATATGATACAGTAATCTGATGATCAAATGTTTGACTCTGCTTTGCTTTTCAATTTACAGGTATATTTTTAATGAATTTTGGAAAGATACAGTGGCAGAATAAAACCACAGTGCCTCAGGTTGCAATTTTATGTCAGCCTTCTAAAATATGCCTACTGAAGCCAAAAAAATATGACTGAAACCTGTGTAGAAATGCCTGAGCTAGCTTTAAACTAGCTGAATGAAGTTAATAACAGTAAACATGCAAGAGGCTAAAGCTCAGCATGAGCTATAAAATAGACCTGGGAAAAAACATCAATACTTAGGAAATTAGTCTGCCATAAAACCAGAGGTATTAAAAGTACACTTTTACTGGTAACTGATTTTCCATATTTTTGACTAAAGTATAAACACACAAACAGGAGTATATTTTCTGTATTTTTGTACACCTGTTTAGAAATGGTTGTATAGAGTTGATTAAAGTTGTATCATTGATTTTTTTTCCCTCTTTTGCTGAAGGATTACGAACATTGAGATATTTGTAAGATCTCAATCCTTAACTTCTTTGTTGTAATACAAAATTGTATGAGAAAGCTAACAATTACTGGTACTTTCTACTGTTGTGATATGGGATATCTTATGGATATGTGGCTTATGGATATGGACTTCTGCAGAGTCTTTGTCAGAGCTAAGATATTATATATCCCTATATGAGACAAGCTGAAAAAAACAAAAAAGTTACTTTTATTTCACATGTACTTTTTCCTTTCAAAGTAGATGATCTTGTTTATTTTGTAATTTTTTAAAATTGCATGTTTTATGTTGAGTGATTATGTGTTTTAAGGAGATCTCCAGCTTGGAGAGTGACTCCAGTAGAAAGTAATCCAAGAAAGAGAAAATAACTTAAAACACAAACAGTTCAGTCTTTGTCATTATGAAGTGTTCTTTTGTTATTCTTCAGATGTGATGAAACATTAATTGTCACCATACCTGAGAAAGAACAAGTAGATATTTTTAACGTACTGAGGGCAATGCAGCAACAGTGGAATCTTAGTTGTATGACATCTCACTGTACTGTCCTTTTATGCAATCTTACCTGATAAAATAAGCTGATATAGTTGGTTTTGTGTATGAAATATGGAGTATTATGGTATCACTGGAATGAGGTTTAGCCAAGGTTTTTGCTATTACAATTGAACTACTTTATATATTTAAACACATTATGAAAAGAGACTCATTGATGACACAAAACCAGTGGCCTGGATTGGGCACCCCTGAGAAGAAGCCAATGGGACAAAACCACTACTCCTCCATCAGAAAGGTGCTCTGAACAAAAGAACTATCTCTGCTCCTACCCGCATACCCACAACCTTTCCATTGTATACTGTGCCCTCACTTTCTACAGTAGAAACACAGTTGCCTGCAGAAATGTGTATGCCATTCTGCAAAAGGCAAAAGCAATAGCTTAAACTGTGAAATACTAGCAGGAAGCACATAACTGCAGGGGGAGTGGTGGCGTGGGAATGGCCAAAATTGAACCTCTGAACTGACTGCTGCTTGCTATATGCAGCTGGTACAGGCAGGTTGTCAATTTTTATCATGGCTAGACTAAGCAAAAGTGGCATACTTTGAGTCCTCCAATTAATAAAGAAACATGAGACTGCACCAACAATTGCAAGGCTGATCACATGCTTCAGCACATAGACTGTTTAGATTGGGAAAATTGGGGGGTTGCGGGCCCAGAAAGAAGAGGGGATCGAAAATAAAGGTTCCCCAAAAAAAGAAGTGGTCTCAGAAAGAAGGGAGGTGGAAAGAACAAGATGAAGATCCTGTCTGGAGGAAAGATGCTGGAAATGGGGAACAATCCTGGACACCAGAGACATGCATGCAGACAGATGCCAGGGGACAGCCAGGCACTTTGGTCAGTGATGCTCAAAACTGGTAGCTGCAAACAATGGGGCAGTGAGAAGCAACATGACTTTCTGCCTGACCTCCACAGGAGGCCATTGAACCAACTCCCAGTCCTCATAAACTGCAGGCACTGCTGAATGCCAGAATAATTTGTGTAGAGACCACGTGCAGCCTACTGCGCTTTAATTATGCTACGGAGCTGACTGCCTCGGTGTACCTGCAGTAGACTATCTCTCTGACATTGTAGACAATGATACTGAAGTATTTGCCTTTCCTATAAATGTAGTCAAACTCGATTGAAGAATGTCTCTTTTTATGTCCTAGTATATTACGGAACATAGTTTATCCCATCTGAGTCTGCAGTTTAAGGGTAAATGCAAAAGGGAGATAACCCACTATCATACCCACAGCAGAACATTTCCTCTACATATCCCTGATAGGATTTAAATTCAGTTAATTTACTTTTGTGTAAGCTTTGCCCTTCATTTCATATTCTTTGTGGTATGAATTATTACTGACATTTAAGAACCTCATTTTATAGCTGTGATCAAAATGGAATGCAGGTAAATAAAAAGTGACATTATACATAACACAATATAGAAGGCTATAAAAAAATGCAAATTGTAGTAGCTCATCCATGCTCATATTTAAGGCCATTGAAAGTATTAGAACATCCCACGAAATGAGAACTAATGCCTACTTGCCTGTGGTAAAAAAGAATAGGAAAGAGAAAATAATTAAGTTATAAATCTTTGGTCTGATCCTGAATAGTGGTCTCTGATCTTGAGCATGGTACTCTCCTGTAAGTCAGTATCGAGCCATGCATTAATAGAAAATTCTGGAAAAAATAAACCAGATGAACATTTATGTCAGGAAGAAATTTATAGTATGGAGTAAAAACCATGTAAAACTTACTCTTAAAATATTATGTCAACTCAAACATGTATAAAATGGAAGAGAACTTGCAGTTTGATGATACTTCTTGATCTTTCATATCTAACTAAAGCACAACACAAAATCTTAGAGGCTTAACTGGGACACTGCTTGCAAAGCCTAATGCTGTACTGAAAACTAATACAAGCCTGACTGGAAATCATCTTGATTTAAAACTGGATGAGGATTTTATAACTCCTGTGAATGCAGATGCTTTCCCAGTTCATCCCAGGTTTAACTCATTTCTGGCTTTTTGAGTTTGAGTTCGGGGTATTTTGGTTTGGAGGGAGGGGAGTTGTTTGGGGTTTTTTTCCTATTCATTATCTAATTTACCATTTTTGTGGTTAAGAATCAATTGCTCGGTCTTCACAATACTTCAGTTTTTATCATATATTGTGGAATATGTTGGGTTTTTTCCTTTTTACAAATAATGAAACTGAAGAGGAAATATGGACTTGAGAACAGCAAAATCACATAGTTGTCTACTAGGTAAAGAGGAATGAAGATTTAGCAACAAGTCTTGAATATGTTTTTTTTTTTTTAATATATGTGAAGAGCTACTAGCAGCTAGATAATTTCTAAAGTCTAAATCAAAGCTGAATTTAATTCTGTGAGAGATTTTCACCATATAAATTCATTTGTGCAGTATCAATTGCATTCACTCACAATTCACTCATTAATGATTGAATTATCATTAATGATTATTAATGATTATTAATGATTGTTAATGAAAGTTGAAACTTTAAGCTTTCCCAAATAAAGTGTTAAGTTCCTTGAAAGTGCTTTTTTTTTTCAATGCTCTGTTACACTGACTGAAAGTAATAACTGAAAGTCATACTAAAAAAGTTAACTTGTCAGTTACAGGCAATTTGACCATTTTTTCTTGCAGGATTCTAAAAGCCCTATGTGACTTTCTCTTTCTTTCTCTTCCTTTCTCTCCTTTTTTGTATTTTTTTTTTTTTTACACAAACATGTATACAAAGCACAACTAATTTCTCAGAGCAGTGCTGTTTTCACTTGCTATTCACACTTTCTTTTTCTTTAAAAAATTCTTTTAATAACAATGTACCTTATATGATATTTTTTCTATGTTTGCCTATATGCATTCCTCATGCTATGTGGTCTTTCTCTTAAATCCAAGATTTTATCCATATTGGTTATGAAACCAGACTCATATATTTTTTTGTCAAATACTACCTGGGCTAAACTCTTCCACTGATTCTTTTAGTGCACAGGGCATCCTACTGATTCTCAAATCAAAGACTTACAGGTCTATGGGCATAAGCTTCATGGTGAATTCTAAACAAAGATGACATTTTTTTTTGTGAGTGGAATATTGGAAAATTGAAAAAAAGGGGAAGTGCAAGAAAGGTTTAGTGTACAAATTTGTATTTGTACACAGATGGACATAGGTAGATGGATACATACTTAACAAAAAAACGCAAAACACAAACCAAGCTTAAAGAAGCAGACTGAGGTTTACCCATACGTTATTCAAACTGAATATTTGTCAAAAGACACTATTGCAAGGGTTGTACTTTGTGGCTCTTAATGCTGCTGTCCTCCCGTTACTGAAAGTGATTACAGTTTCCAACTGAAACACATCATCACACTATACATTCTGCCAGCCTCAGTAAAGAGGCTTGGATGGGACAGAATTTTCCATATGATATCAGCTTAGAAGAAGCTCGGTGGCCTCTAGAAGCAGCCTTCATTGTTTTCTCTAACCAGAGCTCTGCATACATTGTTCTGATGAGCAGGTTGCCAAGGGAGATCGCAATATATCCATTATTAGGTGTTTTTCAGAGCTTCTCAGACAAATGTGTATTCCTCATCACATCACTGCAGCTGAGACTACCTACAAGACTAAATGGTCAGTTCCACTTTGTCTTATTCTTCTGTGATTTCATGGTCATTTTAATATGATTTTGTGTTAATTCTCATGAACCCTAGTGAGAAAATGTTTGTCTACAGGGAAAACCGTAGAGATTAAGTGATTTGAACATCAAGCTGATACTGAATCTGAAATGGCACTCAGGGAAATGAGCTTTGTGCCCAGCCTACTAGACAACAGTCCACCTCAGAAATCCCAAATAAAGAAAGGAACAGATTTTTATGCCATTTGTTCTGATTCTTCAGTCACTGCAGCATTGTACTATGAAAGCAGCACTTTCATTAGGTTTAGACATATCCCACTGGGATCCAGTTGACCTGCAGTCTTTTCTCTACTTTTTCACATATATTTATTGATTCCATTGATTAGGGCATCTGTTTTATGTGAAGCCATCATTTGTTCTTGTGGAACACTGTTTAGCAGCTGTTCTAGTTCAGACAAGAATTAAACTAATACAGACTAATATTTTAAGAACTGGCCTGACAACAGCAATATTAATGAATCTCACTTTTAGAAAATTAATGAGCTATTTTTGAGTATTTTGACTCTCATGGCAGTGTGGGTTGTTCTGCATTTTGAAAAAAAACCTCTTGAAACTATAGAAGAATTTTTACACACATAGTAAGAGTTCTTTATATAGAATTTTTCTTCCATCTTTAATTTTCACTTTTTTTCAATTAAAACCAGTTTCCTATCAAGATTATGCCTCAGTTTTCCAGATAAATTATGTTAGAACACTGAAAGTTAACACATTTCTTCATTAAAATGTTAATGTATCCAAGAAATTTGGAGTCTTGTTTGCATGTCAGTTTAAATTCCACTTCATGAATAAAATTCATTGAGATGAGAAAGTTTTAAGGCAAACAATTCCAGGTTATTTACAGAACAACTGACAAAACATCTGCTAAAATTACAAAGTGTTCAGGCTGTGGTCAAGATCAGATGCTTTTGATTGCATACAGAACGTCTTTGCATCTATGTGGTTGAATATACTTAAGAAATTTTGTATATGAAACCATGTTACTTAAAATACTATATGCAGTAGCAAGTAAAACATCTGTTAAAAAGTTTTGATTACACTGTGCTGCAGCAACTCAGTACTCTGCTCAGAAACTTTTCTATCAATGTGCTGGCTGAAATAACAGACTTTTTTTGTTTGTGATCATTTAGGACAGAAATTGCTGCTGTACTGAAGAGTTATATTATTTAAGATGAAGAAAACCACTGAGTGCTGCATACCGTTCTGCTCTTTGCAGTGGGAAAATACTGCAGTAAAGTTGCAGTAAAAGTACTGCATCCTCCTTTATGCTACTTCATTGAAGAGACTACAAAGCTTCGGTTTCTTCAATGACTTGTGTAATGTAAAGCTCTCAATTTTCACATCATCGGTAAAGATAGACAGGGAAATAAAGCAGTTTGGACAATTTCCACTAGCTCCAAGCAGGTGCAGATTTGCTATACCTGCCAGCTGACCCTCATTTTACATGTCAAACATTGTATTGAATTTGAGACAGAAGAACTGGCAGCAATCTGAATTTCATTTAGTTTAGCTGCTTCTGGTTATCCTCTTACTTTCCACTGCTTTGTGGTCTTTACCACTGTTGAGGATGTCTAGAGGATGTAGAAAAACAAGGGTCAGTTTTCAAATATTAATGACCATTTCAAATAGATGGAAGATTCACATGTGACTGGAAGAAAAGTGCTCAAAACTTTTGTCTTGCTTAAGGGGTAGGAATGAAACCTTTATGCAGAATTTAGTAGTTCTAGGAAATTTCTTAAAGGACCAAGTTCCACCAGTTTTATGTTTGTGCGGTAATGTTCTCTCCATGTAGCTGCACAAGCTTACAATACAAGGAAATAAACAGTATTTTGTGTGAGAATAAAAGGTATATGTAACTCCCAAAGCCATGGAAAGACATTTCAGTATGTCACATGCTAACTTTGGGTCTTCTTTCTTCCTGCAGCAGCTGTCCCTTGTACTGGTGATATGGTTAAGAGACAAAGTTTCTCAGCTTCCACTCAGCTTTGAACTCAGCAGGAATTAAAAACCAGAAGTCACTGTCTCTCATATATTTGCTGCCACTCAGCACTCTACTCCATCTTCCCTCCCTGCTTTCCCCACTCTGTTCTTTGTTATAATCCTAGTAGCTCTTTTGTAACCTTCAGGTCTTAAGCAAAAAATGTGTGTACTCTAGACTCAAACCTATGCAATTAGATTCCCCAGAAAACTCAATAAATGCCAGATTGTAAGCTTGGAATAAATATAAATATGACTACAATTGAAAGGTTTTAGGCCTCAGGTAAATATATCTGTTTTGTTTCCACTATCAAGCTGTTGAAGTTCCATGAAAAGAACACATTTTATACTATTTTTAAACAGAAAAATACCACTTCCATCTCAGGAAGATCCAAGGCCACAGACTGTTGAAGGCTTAGAGGCAGTACTAAGAGAATATCATCATATGCTGACCACATACAGTCTTCGCCAGCTAAACACCACTGACGATTAGGACTTGGATGCTGGGGTAGGCGGATGAGCGTGGTCTCTCTTAGTAATAAACTGCGATGAGGGAAAACACACGGGTTCAAGAATTTGAAATTACAGATATTTATAATTATATTGTATATCTCTTCACACATCTATAAGAAGACTTAAAGTACACATAGTTTTGCAAAGTTGTAAGAGGTCAGGCATAATATTAATTTCTGGGAAAGTAGTAGCACATTCCTCTCCTACTGCTACCTGCAGAGAGTGTTTGCTTGATCTGCTTGAGTTGCCCAAAGATTTTTCTTATTCTGTTAGTATTTCTTACCTTCTGTTACTCTAGAGGCCTGAGAAGTGCAATAGTGACAGCAGGAAAAAAAGTGTATTTTGAACTTACACTGGAAAAGAGGAAGGTGGAGAAAAAAATGTTATCCCAGCTGACCAGCCAAGGAAGGTAATTATGTAGTGATAAGGTCTTTTGGGCAGAGGAGGAAAAGAATGGTTTTCACATATTTGTCTTCCTTTTGAGATTGTCAGTTGGAGAATAGTGAAAGATGTTTTAAGAATTTGGGTACTGATTAGTGTCCAGTCCGTACCTGCTTCTGAACGCATTTTACTTTCCAAAAAGTCCCAGTGGCCACGTGTTTGTCTCAATCCTTTATCTGATGACTGGACATTTACAAGTTGTTTGCTGACTGACCAGAGGCAACGGCTCAGAAACTATGTGTGGCTAGTCCCCCATGGAAAGAATCTTATGGAGAAAATATCAAATTGTCGCTTCTTAAGTAAAACCTTAATGGAATAGCAAAAATGGAAATACTACATACCTGGCTGCTGAGGGCCCAGACAGTATATTACTTCATTATACTACCTGTGAATAGATGAATTTTCAAAATTTTCTTCTGCCACTTTTTCCAAAATCTAGTGAGCTATTAATCCTTTCTGATAAGTTAAAAAAGTTAAAAAAAAAAAAAAAAAAAAAAAAAAAAAAAAAAGGGGAAAAAAAAAACCACCTCAAANGTGAAGGGCTAATTGAAAACCACTTCAGTAAGGTAAAGCGGACAGTTCCATGACTGGGCACATGCTGGTCATAGTGTGCCAGAGGCCCCATGTCTCAACAGAAAAAATATCCTGAGGACTCAACCCATTTAGTTAACAGCAGGTAACCACTTCGTGAAGTTCATACACCTCAATCGCATATGAAAATTCAATAAATAATATAGAGGATGAAGGTAGAGGGAGAGATAGGTACCTATGAATGGCCCCCACAAAAATTACACAGACAAAAACTCTCTGAGCAAAACCTGCTTAAATTGTCTGTAAATGCACAGGATAAGAGGTGCCTCAATCAATACTCCTCCATGAAGCCATAGTCTGGCTTCAGGAAGGCACCTGTCTCCAACTAGGGTTAATAGCACTGATAATTCTGTAGAAGCTAGGCTGATATTCTAGTTCTTTCCCTCCAAAAGCTTGGGTTTTCTCTTACAAAACTCACATGGAAGATAAATATACACAGTGCAACAGCAGGATCCTCAGAGTAAAAAGGGATGACCTTGAAGACAGGTCTCGAAGTGCTTTGACTAGAAACAACAATATAATCTCCTACTACCAATATTACTTCTGCATGTCCATGTGGGAAGAATGGCTATTGCCTTTGAGTTAGACAGATATTATATGAAAATCTTCAATTGTTCCGCAACATTTTCTGTCATAATCAACTTGAAAGATATAAATTATTTTAATTTTTTTCCATTTTATGGGTTTTAATTCCAATATAATAACAGATTCTGTTTACTCAATAGCTTCTTACAAGAATACATAATTTGAATTACACAATAGAGCTCAGTATTATCTCCAAAGGAGGCACAATACATTCCTATGCAATATACTTCTGCAATGTAACTATTTTTTATTTCCCTGACCACTAGGCTGAAACTTACTGATGTGTGATTTCTAATGGAAAACACTGACTACAAACAAGGAGGTGTGTTCCTACGTGTGTTCCTACATGTGTGTGTGTATGCACAAGTGAAGTGAACATGTCTGCCAGTATTACAAGTCTTTACCATTAGCTTAGAAACATTATAAACTAAAAGACTATTTACAATACTGAATCTGTAACAATAAACACATAACAATTTTATATTTTTCATACTGCTGATTATTTATCTGTGACATAAAATTGTCTTCTTTCCCTTCCTTCTTTTTCTTTTTTAAATCTCTTTTTCAATTTTTATTAATGCTGAGGGTTGTTCATGCACATTTTTTTTTTTTTTTTTTTTTTTACAAGGCAAAGTCAAGGAGAACAACATTGTTGATTTCCAGTTCCTGCTACTCCTGTTATCTTAGAGCTCATTCACACTATTCAATTCAGACAGCAGTGACCTCTGAGTTATATTGCAGCTTACTGGAAATAGGTGTTCGTTTTCCCACCTGGAACTCCCCAAATACTGATAATTTCAAACTCTCAGCTGGTAGTTCTCATCCAGCAACTGAGTTCTGAGTAAGGAGAGCTTGAGGATTTGGGACAAGTAAATAGAGACAAATAAAAGTCTTGAGGAGGCTCTCCTTGAAGAAACAGTGACAACCTGGGAGCTCTGGTAATTGCATATCAAGCTAAATGTCAGTTATTATAACTTAATGAAAGGTAAATAAAATAAGACACCGTGCACATAACAATACCTGGATTAAGACAGCAGCAGCAGAACCTGAATTATCTGCTGTCCTATGGTCTGGATTCCCTAAATCAGAAATTAAAAGGTTGTTGTGTAAATGCTAAAAAAGGAAAAAATTATGGCCAGCATATTCCCTGTGATATTTATTAAATATGCACAGTTTCCACACTTTCAGCTTTCCCTCTGTCAGAATGCATAACTCTATTGTGAAAGTTTTCAATGGCAAAGTTGAACAGCTATGCAACTAGACAAAATATGTGACAAGATTTGATCCCCAGAGAAAACAGAGGTGCTATATCAAGTCTGTTACACTATGAGAACCCATAGTTTAATTTCCATATATGCTGATCATCTGGAGAATCATCCTAGATTACTAGCAATGGGTTTCTAAGGTCATGGCCACTCCCTCAGTCTGGATAAGATAAGAAATATAACTTAAGATTCACATAACCAAAATAAGTTCTAAGGTTATCAATAAGATAAAAATTTGGTAGAATAGAAATTTGTTGTATAGAATAAGAAAAGTTTGGTAGAAGATAAATTTATTGTATAGAATGATCTGTTTAAAGTCTTGTCTATTTGCTTGAGAAATGTTATCTTTTGCAAAAAAAATCTTTCAGCTTTATTAAAAAATAAATAAAAAGCTTTTGTAAAAAAAAAAAAAAATCATGTAAATTTATATTCTCATACACAAGTACCAAGCAAGAGAATGAACATATGTATATATGTGACTGGGTGGTCAAGTCAGTTTTATACAACTGAAAACTTTTCTCTTTGGTTACATAACAAAAGCCAGTTTTCATGGCATTAGTTTTTGTAACAGGAATACTAACAATTTCTAATTTAATTTTCTCATATAAAAATGAAATCCATTTTAAAGAGCTTTTGTAAAATAATTCATTATAAATAAACACAATAATCCAAATTAAGGGGACTTAATGTACTACATATTCTTTATGTAGTACAACAGCTTCATGCAGTCAAACATTAGTTTTTCATGTTATTGATTATTGTAATATTAAGATTTTATATGTTCTTGCTTTCATAAAACATTGCATTAGCTTGTTCTATAGTGGACAGATCATTATCCATCAGTTGTTTATATTAGATGTTAACAAGGGTTTTTTTAAGTAAGATGGGATGTCTTTTCACTTCTAAATTCTGATAGTATGGGAACCTCTTAGTCAAAAGCACAGAGTGTAATTTGAAAAGGCACCTAAATTTTAGCTGCCACTCATTACCATGCCCACGAATCCTGGCAGCAAAAGACATGGGAGAAAGCAGAACTATCTAAAATGTCTGTCTTTGAAGCCAATCTCCTGGATATTTTACTTTGTTCTGTGATATCAAATGCAATCTTACATAGCACCAAGAATACAGAAGTACAGGAAAACCTGGAAAAGAATAGCAATGCTTTATGACTATCTCTTTTTGTGGTGTTCTTTGTGCTGTATGAGATGAAATGTTTTTGGCAGTTTTCAGCACAGTGTAAACACAACGGTCACTAATTTAGGCTTTAAGCCAAGGGAAAGCACATGAAAACAAATATGATGATAAAGAAGAAACCTGCTTTTCCTCTTTATCAATTTTGCCTTCACAAACAAGCAACAAGAGTTGCCAGAGGAAAGAGTAGGAGTGTCATAAACATGTCTTTGAAAAGACTTTTGCCTTACATTAAAAAATGGAAAAATGATCTCTCTCTTTCTCCTCATTTCAAAGTTGCTCGCCTACATTTTATAAATGCAGCTACTTACACAGACCAATTCATCAATTTAAACCACAACAGACATAGTTATTTATGATGGGCTCTGGGACCTCAGTTGTCCCAAGTTGGAGGACCGTGACTGCAGTAACAATAAACTCCCAGCTGACCCCAAACTTGTGCGGGACTTGCTGCTCCATCTGGATGCATACAAGTCCATGGGGCCCGATGGGATTCATCTCAGGGTGCTCAGAGAGCTGGCTGATGTCATTGTGAGACCTCTATCAATTATTTTTCAACGGTCTTGGGAATCTGGAGAGGTCCCATTTGACTGGAAGCTGGCAAACATTGTTCCAATCTTTAAGAAGGGCAAGAAAGAAGACCCTGGTAACTACAGTCCTGTCAGTCTCACTTCAGTGCCTGGTAAAATTATGGAGAAAATTATGCTGAGAGTTATCGAAAAACACCTGAAGGACAACGCAGTCATTGGTCACAGCCAACATGGGTTCGTGAGAGGAAGGCCCTGTCTAACAAACTTAGTTTCCTTTTATGACAAGGTCACCCATCTAGTTGACCAAGGGAAGCCAGTTGATGTCATTATTTTAGATTTCAGTAAAGCTTTCGATACTGTCTCTCACAGTATCTTTCTGGACAAAATGTCCAGCATACAGTTTGACAAAAGTGTAGTGCGATGGGTGAGCAACTGGCTGACGGGTCGGGCCCAAAGAGTTATGGTAAACGGGGTTACATCAGGCTGGCGGCCAGTCACTA
>VXBL01007712.1:491201-534334 GCA_013400195.1 Aramus guarauna
GGGGCAGGTGCTGATCTCCTCCCTCTGGTGACCAGTGATAGAACCCGTGGGAATGGAATGAAGCTGCAAGTGGGGAGATTTAGGCTGGATATCAGGAAAAGGTTCTTCAGCAAGAGGGTGGTCAGGCACTGGAACAGGCTCCCCAGGGAAGTGGTCACAGGACCAAGCTTGACTGAGTTCAAGAAGCATCTGGAGAATGCTCTCAGTCATATGCTCTGATTCGGCTGGTCCTGCGTGGAGCCAGTAGTTGGACTCAATGGTCCTTATTGGTCCCTTCCAACTCAGGATATCCCATGATCCTATGATCTGTGCCATGGTGTTGAAAGTGTTGGTGGGCACTGATCACTTGTTGAACTTTGTCAGTCACTTGCGTACTTGGAATACCCTGGAATGGCTTCTGCAAAAAGATTTCTAAGCACCCTTGTTTGCTTTTTTTTCCAGTCTCAGTCTGACTCCTTTGTTATATTTAGCAGGCTCTAGCTCTTCTTTTATTAATATAAATAATAAAAATATTTCATACCTCTGATGAATTGTTTTAAAGTTTTTTTTCCTGAGTTTAACTTCCTGATTCTGTTCTTAATCCCTTACTAAATGTTGTTGGCAAGTATTAGCCAGTAAGATTAACTGTGATGTGTAGGCTTTTTTTAGTATCTGCAAATAGCTGTGAGTAATCCTCATTTAGGCACGGATCTAATTCACATGTACTTTTGGAACTGAAGAATAGCATCAGAATGAAAATGAGAATGTTTGAGAATTTATTTAAATAAAAATTAATTGAAAATTAATATCATTATGTAACCCTCTTATTGTTACACATATTTTAAATTTTCACGTGCAGGAATGCAGTCAATAGTTCACAGAAGTAATGAAACTAAGGTAGTCGTAAAATACATCTGACCCTATGAATTTAAGCTTATATCCCTTATATATATATATATATATTAAACACATATAGAAGGAATTTATCTCCTATTTTTTAGCTTAAGTAATAACCATAGACAAAATTTTTTGTCTCAGTGATACTAAAGTACAACTTTTTAAATTACCTCAGTGATATCAGCAATAACTATGTTTGCACTCTCTGCTAGCTGGAATAAACTAAAAGTGTTTAAAGATTAATCATTAATAACCATACATAATAAAACAAGTAATTTAAAGCATAAAAGTTTATAGTTTATACTTAAATTTACCTGTTCCTTCTTTAGGATTTTGATGATCTGGACTTATATTGCTACAACTCTTTATTACCTGTTGATACAGTACTAATTACTGACAGCCTGTGGATCTGAAACATACTAGAGTCATAAAAGAACCTAACCCAAAATGATCTATTAACTATTTATTTCCCCACTGTGTTTGGTTATGGCCCAAGGGAAACAAAAAACTAATATATTTTCAATGTTTCCATTATTTGGGATCTAAATTTTTCAAGAACAAATTGAAAGTTTTTAAAGTACCTGGGCTAATGATCCCTACTTTGGTCTCAAATTTAAATGAGACTTACATCTAATCAAGATTCAAAATCTTGACTCTTTCTGTTACAGCAAGAATTTATAATGACATGGTCATTCAATTTCTTTTCCCGAGGATATCAGTTAAGCACCTTTTACCAGATTCAGAACTCATGTAATACTGTATGGGAATTTGAGACTGTGAAATGAATGTCAGACAGCAGAGCAGCGTGACTGTCTGAGGCGTGATCTTTGCTGACTTACACTTTGTGTAGTCATCTACTGTTGTGCAAAGTGGATACAGATTGCTACCAAACCGGATTTTTCCACCGAGGCCTCTGTGAACTAAGTACACAAGGTAAAAGTGACTTTATCAGGCAATTGGGAATGTTGCTAAGTGACCAGCTAGAACATTTGCTTAAGCATTGTACAGCGATGTGGAAGTCGAACTGTGCATTCAGTTCTGTTGTTCAGGCTTCACTGTCCACACTTTGTTGCTTTTCTCTATAGCAAAGGGTTCAAGCCAAACCTTGGAATTCCTCAGAGACATACTGATTCGGCAAGATTCAGCCCACCACTTGGAGGAAATCTGCACAAGAGTTAGAAGTAAGGGTTTAAAGAGGTTGCAGGTTATTTTGTACTGTATAAGCTAGATTGTGTGCATATATACTTTGAAATCGCTGTGTTCTAGTTAATTAATTATATAGCTATGCGAGAGTAGATTAGGAAATATATATGAATATGTTTTTATCTAGAATTTAATGTCCTGAGACAGTGACATATTTGGTAAGCAAATAATAAAAAAGATTCCCCCACTTCCCCCTCCCCCCTTTTTTTTCTTGACTGAGATGAACTCCTAAGCTTTTAGGCACAAAATGAAGAAAAGAAAATATTCTATCAGTTCCATATTCTAAAACAGCTAACCCTGCTACAGAGAAGACTCAAATCCATTGGATGCTTTTGAAAATTCAGTATTCTTTCATATAAATCTGAACTATGAAAATGAGACTGAGTATTGTTTGTAGATACTGGTTTGTATTAGTAAAAGATGTGATCAAACATTTAAATAACTGCAGTGTGGGAGAAAAGCAGCAAATTGTCTATTTCTGAATGGCTGCTCACAGTGCTTGTGGATCCAATTGTAGATTTATATCACATCTTTGTGCAGTGCAGTATATGAAACCATTTTCAAAGCACTAATAGAAATCCAGATCAAGATACTAATCAGAGGAAAATATAATCTATATGGATGGGATGTTCACAAGTATAAAAAATTACCCTCAGTAAAAAAACCTCAAATGTTTTAAAATATTGTGTAGAATAACTTTTTGTACAGTTTAGCAATGCTAGTGGCACTATTTTTGCAGGAATATTGTTAGCAGAAACCTATTTCACTTTTATCCACTAGGTGGTCATTTTATATCCATGTAGCGAGTCGATTTAACACAACCAACATATTTCTAAAATAATCTAGTTTTTTTTCAAGTCACAATACATTAACTGAGTATTTTTGGTCAAGAAAAAACTAAGATTAATATATTTTTTTAAAAATATTGAAACACTTCTTAATAAAACAGAAAAATAAACAGATTTAAATTACAGTGTTCAATTTCCAGTCTTAGAAATTCAACTGTTCCCATGGTATTTTTGATACTACTTATATGCAGAAATCACAGCTTAAATTAGAATTACTAGTTTAAATTACAGTTACCATATGTTTATATGTTAATGCCAGCTCCTTGTACCTGAGATGCTTTGTATATAGGAACAAACATTTTGATCTAATATTAGTCATTTCTATTCCACTACTGACAGTTTTTTAAGAGATAGACAAGAAAACAAGTTATATTTTTGAGTAAGCAAATTATTTTAAGATCTACGCATCTTCAAGCATTTTGTTAATTTAGTGGGACATTTTTCTTTTGAGTTCAGATGACTATGCTTAGCATGTGCCAGAACAGGACTGTTCACTTGAGTGTGACTCCTAGAAACAGTAAATATTGATGATATTCTGATATGTAGAAAAAGCTGGAATTACTGCAGAAGCTTTGAGATGATAGCTCTGGAGTTCCGGCCCCGCATCTCTTAGTCATTTCTAAGTTTGAACATGTTGTTTTACAGAGTATGGTCTCAGATAATTCTCTAATAGTATGGTATAATCTTACCGACCTGAAAATTCCTGTGATACAACAAACCCTTATAAATGAGACTGGGATGATACAAGTTTCCTTAGGAGAAGGACATAGCCAGAGTCATGCTGGAATGAACCTTCATTGGTTCCTTTGCCCCTGAGGGATTTTAAGAGGTGCCACATTTAAGGTTTCCTCCTCTGTAATACACTCCTCTGTATTACACTGAGGCCTTTCTGCATGAGAATTACCCTTTTCTAAAGGCGTTTTACACAGAAATTTTATTACCATCCTCTGATTAGTAGTGATAACAACCAAACAGTAGATGCCGGTGATCTGCCCTAGTCCAAATATAAACCTGCCTGTCAAGAGTGTTTAAAAGGTGCTTTTAATATTTATGTAAAAGGTAAAGTTAAAATACTGTTAACAATCTTCACCACTAATAACCAGTGATATAGTATTTGCCACTGTGTGTCACGTACCACAATCATTTAAAAAAATACCCTGATTTTTAAAAACTCAAGCACCTTTACATGACAGAAAGCATGGTAAATCAGCAAAGCCATTTTAGGCATAAGTTTGTCATTTTCATGTTATTTTCACCATGTATGTTTATGCAGCACCATTGGTTTGCCTTCAGTGATGTGGAGAGTAAGGAGAGGGATCGGAAGGCAGCGGCATCAGTGGCTGGGAGAGAAGGAGGCACCACAGGCCACCCACGGGAACGCACAGGTTCCAAGTGCAGGAGGCAGCAGTAACAGTAGTAACAGGGATCCTTTTAATATTCTGGATGATCTAACTGTACCAAGCATTCCTCCAGTTATTACTAAATCCAAATCTATCACCTAATTAAATGCCATTAGACTATTTCAGTAAGCAATGAGCAACTCGTGTTTCATGATCTTGTCTTCATTGTGTTCTATCATTGACGTGACCATCCTAGCAAGTCAGTTCCTAGACTTTGATCCTAACACTTCCCAGGTCAGTCCTGATCCAGTTTTCCCTCTTCACAGCAGAACACATTCAGCAGCTCAAATTCTCCAGTTCATAACCCATCAATTCCTCTTGCTTATTTCCAAAAAGACTTCAAAATCTGGACAATACTTTGGATTTCTCTGCTCTCTAGGCCAAAATAAACACCTTATTTTCCATGTTATCTTTCTTTGAATATGTATTACTCTAAGTAAAAGAAAAGAATTGCTCTTTCTCACCTAGCTAGTACTTACAGCAAAATTTTGTCAAGTCATACCTCAGAACAACTCTATAATCTGAAAAAATATTTAATGTTTTTGAGGGTCACAGACCCAAAATAGTCAGCAACATTCCCTGTACATTCTCTCTTCTTTGTGAAATAATTTTCCTAAGATCATTGGCTATATTTTACAACCTTGCCTTAGACTCCTGCCATTAAAAATGGTGCCTACCTAGGATATGAGTACCTATAAGTTACATGCAGTCTCTTGCAGATATATATGTGAGGTGTCTGTACACTTGAAGAACACTCTGCATGTTAAGACTAATTGGAAGTTTGTTCTTCATTAAAAGATAGTGGCTAACCACTGTTACTGCATTTTCTTAAAAAGTCTGGAGGTATTTCTTTCTACTAGCTCCTTTTTGCTTTGAGCATAAAGTTTGTTCCTACCACTGCACCTTAGTCAAAAAGTATTTGCATACATCTCCTAAGGAGATGTGTCCTTATGATTGATAATTGTATGGCGGAGAGCGGAAGAATGAGTACTTAGTCACCGGGGCTAGGTTACAGATGTTATAGTTAAGAACCAATCTTTTATTTTGCAACTTTGTATTCAACATGCTTATATAATGACATGTATTCATCTGAAAGCTCTTCAGTTCTCTCACTTTTTATTTATGCATCTTTATATAACTGCAGATGAATAGCAGCTAATCAGAAATATCTGTGTCTGGTTATGTTTACATCTAATGCCACGTTCTTTTTTCACTTGTTAATAAGGATGAAACTTGTTGCAACCAATTGCTCCATTAAAAGAAAGAAAGAAAGAAAGAAAGAAAGAAAGAAAGAAAGAAAGAAAGAAAGAAAGAAAGAAAGAAAGAAAGAAAAAGAGAAAGAAAGAAAAGAAAGATATGGGAGGTGCTTCCATCATCTGACCTAACAAGGGATATAATTTAAGAAATTTAAAGAATGATAACTGGATTAATTAAAGTATATATGTTCAAAGATGAAATCCAGAAACCTTTGTCATCCATATCTGCCCGCTCCTTTCTTTCTTTCCAGGCAAATATTGAGCATTTTGGGATGATTTATAAATCATAGCCAATTTTATTAACCACATTCTTTAGTGGGAGACTGAAAAGTGTGGGAAACTATCTTAGAGAATATCCTATAATAGTCTTTTCATTTTCTCTCTTCAATGAGAAATGTATTTTATTGTGTTATATTCTTCCCCTACTCACATTGAGATGTTCCTTACTCCACAGGCATTCCTGAAATCAATAGTTCTGAATATATTGTACGTTAAAAGTCCACTTAATTGAAATTGGATTTTGTCCTAAATATCTACTCTTTCAAGATATTGAAGTTATTTGGTAAACACTTAAACCTGGAAAAATTACTTCAGAAATAACAAAGCTAGAAACTCAAGCCAACGTTTTCAAGTGTTCCTTTAACAACTCTGCCCCACGAAGAAAAGTCCTAGGATTACAATAAGAAGACGTGTACAAAAAGAGCATCTCAGACACTCTTATTTATGATCAATGTAATTTTAGGAATAGGATGCTCTGATGGAGAGAGATTCCTGGTTGAGGTTCCCTCATGCCAGCTCTAGCCTGTAGAACTGAGAATCTGCACAGTCCTCAGTCACAAATGTGGGGTTTGGGCTTATGTACTGGGTGCCTGCGATGAGGTTGTGGTAGCAGGGGGGCTGCAAGGGTGAACTCTGTGAGAAGAGGTCAGGGGCTGCCCTGTGCCAGATGCAGTCAATACCACCTGGCTCAAATGGACCCATCACCAGACACCACTGAGTGTGTGGTGCCTCTGTCAGAACATATTTAAGAAAGGGCAAAAATGGTGAAGAGGCAGAGAAGTAAAGAAAAAAAAAAAAAAAAGGTGAGAAAGCAGTATGAACACTTAGGTCAGAAAAAAATAAGTGGGCGGGGGTACTCGAGGCACTTGGAGCAGAGATTCCCCTGCAGCCCATGGAGAGGATCATTCTGGAGAAGATATCCACAGTGCAGCTGGTGGAGAACCCACCATTGGAGCAGCTGAATATTTCCTGAAGGAACTTCAGCCCATGGAAAGCCCACACTGGAGCAGATTTTTTCCTGAAAGACCATGGAAAGGACCCACACTGGAAAAGGGGAAAAGTGTGAGGAGGAAGGAGCAGCAGAGAGGAACTGTTGGGTACTAACCACAACCCCCAGTCCCCATCCCCACTGCACCGCTCAGAGGGCGATGGCTAGAGGAATTGGGAATGAAGGACTGAGGTGGAGCCTGGAAGGAAGAGAAAGGTGGGGGGAAAGGTTTTGTTGTAATATCTGGTTTTGTTTCTCACCATCCACATCTATTCTAATTGGCAATCAAATAAAATTCTCCAAATCAAGTCTGTTTTGTTTGTGATGGCAAATGGTAAATGATCTCCCTGTTTTATTTCATCCTCAAGTTTTTTCATCTTGTTTTTGCCCCCTGTGTGTTGAGGAGGGGTAGTAAGTGAGCAGCGGGGTCGGTGTCTGTGTTAACACACCAAAGATTACCATTCACTTGACACAATTAAAACCCATAATGTGACAGCATTGCCTTGTTCAGTCTACATTTAGGGACTCCTAAAAATGCTGACACAATTTAAAGTTTGCAAATAATTTCATTTGAAGCTAATTACAGCATTTATATACTGTAAATTACAGAGCTTTTACAGCACTTTTGTCAAACTGGGCTTTAACCATAAAATCTGATCACTGTCAGAAAGTCAAACAGCCTGTACAGGTTAGACTTTTGTTTTCAGCTACAGTCTCCTTATGAAAGGAGATTTCAGGTGAATATAAAGAATTAAAAAATTATCAGCATTTACTTTAAGAGACAGTTGAAAAGGACTCCAGTATAAATTCAGAAATATAGCCTAAGCAGAACTTTGAAATTGGCACTTTTTCCTTTAAGATGGCATCATGCCTGAAACAAAGCTTGCTTATATGGAGATATTCCAGAAGAATATCTATGGGTCTATATATATTTGACATATCAGATATTTAGATACTAAAATGTTTTCCTTCTCACATTTGAATTTATACTTTCATTTCATGTTTTTAAAATGTATGCTTATAAAAAAAGGCACTACACAGCAGTGTAGTATACATCACTAACACAATCAAACAACATAAAAGAGGAAATATAAGGAAATGATTTAGTGTGGATCATATTTGAGGTATAGCAGCCTTCCTTAGATAAAAAGCCCATATAGTTATCTGAGTTCTAAAGATTGGCAGTACTATTTCAGTAAAGTTTATTGTTCGTACTAGACCATTACAAAATGTAGTAAGAGATAGAACAAATTTGATTTTGAAGTTGACTTTTTTGTGCTTAGAGCATGTGATGAGGGACAATGTTCTGACAGCTCAAGCTTACTCAAGCTTAATGACTGATCTAAATTGGAGCTTGGAGATAAAAGAAATTCTTTAGTGATGCCTCAGTTGTCATTGATTGCTATGAGCAATTTTAAAGCTATTCAAGATGAGAATTGCCAGCTTGGTTCTGAAGGAGGAGAAAGTGGTACATAAGATTGGAAGCTGGTGCAAATGCTACCACATTTAAACAAAAAAAAAAAAAAGGAAAGGAAAAAAATAAAAGGTTTATATTACTTGTATATGTAGGTGATAATCACAACTAGATATAGCGTTATACATCATCAGGGAAAGACATAGTGAATCTACAGGGTACTATGTAAGCAGTAGCTGTGACAGGAAAGACAAAAATGAAGGACTGGGCACATTATAAGTATCATCGTCAGCAAGATGACTGGAAACAAAATGTTCTAGGCTAAAGGCAGTAAGGAAGTTAAGTGCCAAGCAGTAGTTCCTCTTGTGAGTGTTGATCTCAGAAAGTATTTCTCCCTGACAAAATTATCCCTATTCTTGCACATAGCATAACATGTTTTCTATCTAAACTACTATGATTAGAACAGCAAGTATTAAAGCCATAATAGTGATAGGGCAAGATAAAATCATACACATCCATGGCTGCCTAGGTGTGGAGAGGAGCTTTTATACCATCAGATTGCATGGGAAAGCGTGAGATCATAACAAGGACAGATGCTTGTGTTTGGGTGAAAAAGGGCTATAACTGCTCTGTTCTTTCAGAAGTTTTAGGAGCAGCTGTGTATCTTCAATATTGCTGTATCTTCTGAAAAGCTCACTTCAAATCCAAAAAGCTGTCTCTTGAGCAGAGTATTCAGAGCCAACAGGCATACTTAAGCACATGGGTTTCACGCAGCGAGGAACATCCTCCAGCAATGTTTGGATCTCACGGAGGCTTACTGTCTTGTTCAGAGAGCAAATTTGGTCTTCAGAGCATCTTCAGAACAGCCTTCCAAAGACAATGTAAGTTGTCTTTTATGCTGATGTAAATGGACTGCCTACTTATGGTGGTGTGGATAGTGACTGTGAGCAAAATTTTATTGCTGAAAATGGTTTGCTTGTTGGGAGTTCTGTCTTGTAACCAAGAAGAGGACTGTGCAGCATGGACTTATTTCTGATAATCTTATTAGGTGTGAGATCAACTGTAGGCTTTGTTAATATTTTCAGGTTTAAAAGATACCACATCACAATTTTAAGGAACCTTATTGACTATAGTTTGTTTTAATGTTTATATTTATTCTATTTTATATTATTTTGATTAATTCAGGTAAGTAATACTATATGTTAGGTGTAATAGTGTACAACTGAAAATATCACTACCGTATGTTTTATCTTTGTTGAAAATAACTTGGTATGTTTATATTATTTGGAGATTTCCACAGAAAGTTATTTTGTGTGTTTATTGAACATTTTTGGAGCAAACATCACATTAGCTTTCTGTATCTATTCTTTTTCTGGCTGTAAAGATTTGTGCAGTTGTACTTTATCTCAGATGTAGGTATAATGCAAAAAGAATAGTTTCCAAAATGGCCCCAAATTTCACAAATGTTCTAGTTAAAATATTCAGAAGATATTAAAATGTATTGATCTAATTTCTTTAGAAAATCAGTATTGCCAAAAAGAAAAGCCCATGAGCTCTGTCTATTCAGCATTTATCCTGAAATTTTAAGGACAGAACTTTAAGATGCTGTATTTTCTTGCTGTGAACAGTTTGATCACCCTCCTGACCACTAAAGGACGAGCTGCATTGGGGAGACTTTGTTCCCTAATTTCTTCCCCCGCTCCTCTCAAAAAAAAAAAAAAAAAAAGTCAGTACTGTTGTTTGGAAATTCCTATGACTTATCTGATATCAAAAAAAGCATATCTTAATGAATATGCAGCTTGTTTGCAAATCCTGTGGAGTCCTATGGACTCCTCCTCATCTCTTGCTTCTCTTACTGTGTGAACTTGGACAATTCCAACTTCAAATCTTTGTTTTCCTGTTTTGTCTGTTCTTTATATTTCTGTGAGAAATCGAATCTCTGAGGAGGATGATCATAAGTCCTCTGTCAGCCAGAGCAGCAGTGATTGTCTTCTTAATTGACCATCTTTGCTATAAATTTAGACTTTGGCAACTTGGAAATGAAATTTAAAAACTACTCAGAAAACTTTAATAAAGCAATTGCACAAATACATGGATTCCCCAGGTGAGAAACTGTTCAAATAACTGAATTCTTTTACAAGAGATCCACAGAGGTAAAAGATCAATATTTAGAATTGTTCTTAAAAACAAAGGAAATGGTTGAAACATTGATTTCTGAACCCCCGGATATTTATTAGCAAACAAATTACCATTTTAGATATGTCATTCAACAGATATTTAGATATTTAAAGGCATTGCATTTTTGAGACAAAGGAATTCACCTTGTCTTGTATTACTTCTGTTTCAAATCGTCCCATTATCTTTCTAAATACACAGAAAAAAAAAAAAAAAAAAAGCTCAGCTTTCTCCTCTTTCTCCCAACTAGGCCCCTGCTGCTTGTTGACACTCACTTTTTTCATTCTAATTACAATTCAATAACTGTAATAGCAATTTTGGTACGTCTAGGGGATATAGCTATTCTTTTTATTTATTGATTCACTTCGCTACTATGTTTCTCTCTGTTTTTCCATTAGGCGTAGTTTTGCATATTGTGCTTGAAGATTCCTGTTTTCCCCATGTTGTCACATGCTAGAGGAATGGCCAGCATGCGCAGATTTCATGGAATAGATTGCTTCCCAGCGACTTTTTACTAAGGTCATGCAACTTTGATGTTTTCAGGATTGAAGAAAAACAGTTGCTCTGGGATTCCAGAGTGGGCAAAACATTCTTGCTTAATTCACTGTGTCATCCAGCACAGTACAGGCAACCCTTGTCTGGTTGTTCTATAGTGTCAAAGATTTTTATTATTATTTTATTTTTTTTATTTTTAAGAATAGGGCTGCTAAGTACCCTCTTTTACTTATTAGGAGTCATTCTATCTTACTTAGGCTCCTAACATTTGCCTAAATTTTAGGCAGCAGATGAATTAATTCTTCTGGACTAAACATATAAGTTCGCTACATAGCCAGTGGTGAAGGAAGCTGTAAAAATTTGTAAAGAGTTCTAAGTTAGCATCCTAGGTGGTGAAAGCACCTACCTCTTGATGTGCCATCTAGAAATTGTAAGCCATTTTAAGACAGTAGGACATGTATTATGTACAACATATAATAAAATATTATGCAATGTATTTATTGGTTTTAAGCATGGTTTACATACCATACAATTCACACTGCCCTAAAAAGTCAAATTTAAATCCAAATATTTTTCTGTCATACTCATTATCAAGTAATCACTTTTTTTCTCTTTTAAAAACTCTGACAAATTTTCAGCGATATTTTTCCTCTATTCAATTGACTTTTCTCAGATAGATAATTTAAAACACATCATTCTATTGCTTCTTTTTTTCCTCCTAAGCTGGCGTATTCATTTTTCATACAGAAAATTTCAACAAAATGCCTTAAAAATAATTTCTCTTTATTACTCCAGTTAGGAATATCCATTTATTAAAAATAAATAGGAAATACTGATTTAGGATTCCAGAGTTGAAAAACAAGTAATCTTTATTGAGGGTACTTTAAATTCTGTATCTGACAAGTTTTTATTTTTTTTTAAGCAGGTGCATTTTACTTTCATAAGTATACTAAGAAATGTTGATATCCATCTACTGGGACTGAAAAAATTATATTAAAAAAAACCCCTGCAGCTATGTGAATAGTTTATAATAATCTCGCAAAAGCATGTCTTACATTTATGAGCAAAAATATGATTTGTAATCCAGAGAAATTACTCAGAAAATAACCAGTGGATGTTTTTCTTCCTTTATTCTTATGATAAATATAGATCACACTTTCCTAGAATCAGAAGATATACAGATATTTTAATTGTGACCAGTCAAAATATGCAAAACCTCTTCAAAGTTATAAATCTTACAATACTTTACATGTATGCACTTTACAAAGCACAGCAAAATGCACTTATGAAGACAGCATAGCATAATATGTTTATCCAAATGGTCTTTTTTATCCATAAAGGATTTAAATAGCAATGAGATATGTGCCTTTCCTAATATGAAGAACAAGAATAATGTTCACAAAATAGAATAAATCCACCAGAAAAAGTGTTGGAAATAGTAATATATGTTCTTATCATATCATGAAGCTAATATAATTTGTTATGCTAAATTTAACTTGAATGTTTCTCATTTATTTTAATTAAATAAGACTTGGAAAAGTGTATGCCAAATGGCAAGTAATTTATGTGGTTTGAAGGGAAAAAGAAGATGTTTCCTGTATAATTGCCTGCCACTGATGTCTTAATCTCACTATTGCTTTCTCTCACTCTCTTTTTCTTTTTTTTAATATTTGTGAGGAATAAACTGAGGTTTACAGATTTGGAGAATTATAATGCCTTAGGAGAATTCCAAACTTCAGATTTGATCCTGGGCCATGGGAAAGCTATTTTTGAACCTCCAGTTGACTTCAGGAATATTTGCCATTGATATATTCTTTCTTACAAGCAAACAGTTTTTTTAGATTTTTAGAAAATTTTCCGAAGTATTATTCAAGCTGTGTGATTTTCTATGAGTTTGCTATTTATCAAAGAGCACAGCATGGCAGGACTATTCTATTTTACACAGGTATTGGCATATCAAAGTAATCACTGTGAGCTTCTTCCAGTAGGGTAGTAAGAAACAGGACTAGACACTTTTCCTGTTTGTTTTCTGGTTCTCTTGACTATGGCAAGAGTGCCTCGTTTCTTTTTTTTTAATTTCTTTATATAAGTTATTGTCTCTTAATTGGAAAGTACTGACTGCAGTGCACCTTGCAGTTGAGCTGGACTATGTTGATAGCCTTTAACTCTCTGAGGGAATAATACCTTAACCCAGACCTGTCCCAAAAAGATGTGCTTTATCCTTACCACAGAGTAAGTATGTCACAGGGTAATGTAGATGTTGCAAACTCCAAGAACTCTTTTTAATATATTAGTCCTTGATTTTGAAGTCTATGTAAAGTCCATGCTGGAAAAGAAGGTAGGCTTTACATTGTCTTTGTGGATCACCCTCAGGAAGAACACTGTGGCCCTCCTGCCATGATGCAAGGACTGTTTGTGTTCACCTTGCTTTCATCACTGTAGCCACACTACTTCGCATTTGGCTTCAATCTCCTCTACATCTCACATAGTGCGCTGTGATCTAAATATTTTTACGTGAAGAAGGAAGGACATCCAGGAGCAAACTAACATGTGTGGTCTGTGGAAATTTGAGGTGGCCAGGCCCTGAAACAAAGCAGGAAATAAAATTGAAGG
The DNA here is from genome assembly GCA_013400195.1 of Aramus guarauna. Classification (NCBI taxonomy): domain Eukaryota; kingdom Metazoa; phylum Chordata; class Aves; order Gruiformes; family Aramidae; genus Aramus; species Aramus guarauna. The sequence continues at coordinate 504,749 of VXBL01007712.1, forward strand.
TATGGAAAATTATATCACTTTGGGCACTTGTGGAAGTTAAAATTTTCCAAATGCACTGTATCTCTCCAGGCCAGCCAAGAGGTGGCGAAGACATGAGTAAAAAAGGCCAAATTGTTGTCTTCCAGAATGAAGTATTGTGGATTGTGGATGCTGCTGTGGAAGAGCTCAGCATCAAGAAAGTCTCCTACAATACTCCTAAATTACTAAAAGTCTCCAGGGGATCTTATCTTCATTCAGTCTGTATTACTGGTACCCAGACCAGGACTGGTTAATTTAAGTAGCAGTGATGATGGTGGCGGACCCAGAACAAATATGTGGTAGGCCCCAGGTGCATATTTATACCCTTTTTGTCTCTCTGATAGCAAATATATATACCCAAATGAGCCTATAAGCCTATATTTCAGATCACAAATTTACATATCTGTCGTCATTAAAATCTATAAACTTTTTGGAGATTGTAAAATCCTTCTTCAAAATTTTCTTTCCCTGATAAGATGAGGATTATTTCTGAGGGCTACTGTAACCATGAAATAATGCAGATTTCTGCAAATTTCAAGCAAGGACTAATACAAATGTCCAGGGCTGTACAAGCTCAGAAAAGATTATATAAAAGCAGAAAAATATTTTTTAGAATTTCTAAGTCTTCTAACAGTTGTTCATTTGGTGTTAAGATGCAAAATTCATATAAAGAAAATGTAATACTTCTATGACTGGACTTTATTTAAATGTCATTTCACCCTAAGCTCTTTTTAAGTATACATACTACTGAAGAACATTTTAAAATACCAAATGTTGAGCTATTCAATAAATTAAAAACAAGAATCTGCCTACCCTTCCATTTTCTAAAATAAATTAAACTGCAATATATCTTAGTCTGGTACAATATATACATAAAACACTGAGTAATCTACGTACCAGCAATATAAAAGGGAACTCATTTTTTCATTTCATTTTCAATCACATTCTAAAAGAAAGGAAAATTCAAACATGGACAAAATTATTTAATATGTCAACAACAAGGCTGGCAAAATTCTAAAGCAAATAAAACTAAAAAGCATTAGCTTTATAATACTTCTGCCTCCATTTTGTAGTCTTGCATGATATCTATCCCCTTGAAGCAGTTGTTCTTATGCAAGTTTTAGTGTGACAAGGAAAAGTAGATCCCACAGAGCTGTTACATTTCCCCTGCAAACTCGGTTAAGGAAGTGAACTGGCAATAACTGGACTCTCATGCTTTGAATGAGCTAGTCTGTATAACCTGACTGACTCATCAAGAAACGCTTGCTGTGCCATGAAAAATAAGGGTGTATCACATTGCCTCCCTGCTGCAGTGAAGGAAGAAAGAATAACTGAACCTCTGAGGGGGAAAGTGAGGTACAGGGTTTGAAAAAAAAAAAAAAACCCACACATTTTTCCCTTTTCCATATTTTTTCTTACAAGTTAAATCTTGTCTCCTTGGGCTCCTTATTTAGTCAATGGAGGAATATATGGTCCTTCAGAGGGCCGTTCAGAGCATCTAAGTCAGTACTAGAGTATCTCACTAAGCCAGATGCTGTGAGCATCCTGCTGAGCAACAATCTTCCTGCCAGCAACAATATATTGTGTTGATCTTTGTCCAGACTAGATTGTGTGTGCTCATAACTGAGGGCCCCTAGATATTGTTCCAGTCCTTTTTTTCCCCAAGAAAAGCATCATATGTCCTTGCTTAAGTTAAGAAAGTATGAGTGAAGTCATATTTCAACGACTCATTAACTGGCTGATGCAATGTCCTGTTCTTGTCCTTCCATGTTCTGCATACTTGCTCATTGTGCCTCTTGCCTCCATCTCTTAGTTAATGCTTTGCTCCCCAGACCCTCTACCAGTCAGTTACATTAGTTCACCAGCGCACCCCGTTTTGTCTTATAGGAGAAAAAAAGAAGGGAAGATGGGGCTTCCAAACTTGATTTCTTTCCTTTTCCATACTTTCTTAAAAAGTAGTACTAAAAAAATCATGAGCCTTTTAGTTTAACTTACTCTAGGCCTTTTCAAGGAACTTATAGCAATGCCCATAACAATTTGTTCTGTGCTATAAATTATGGTACACAGCTGTTTTATTTCTGTTTTCAAGTGACAAATACTGGGTCAGCCACTTTCTAAGGCATACAGTTAACCCTCATAGTCTGTCGTATAAATAACGGTGCACATCAGGCCTTGTCCTGCAATTTTCACAGATCAAAAATTTCGATGCATATTAATGCACATTTTGGATGTGTGAAAGTGAAAGATTTAGTTTCTCAGGTAAATGGAATAAGCACCACTTTTTCTGCTATTTCATGAGGCTTTCAAGGTTATAGGAACACTCCCATTTTAGATTTCCATTGAGGCAAAACAAATGACTGGTAATCTGCAGTTTTCAAAATGGAAAGCAAGGGGGTTTTAAGTACCATGTTTTTAAAGCACTGTGATTGGACCGAATGCTATACTTAAACTGGTTCTTAATTTAATAGACAGTTCCTAAGAGAGGGTTTAAAAGAAGAAAAAGATCAGTTATTAGCTGAAGAACAGAACATAGAAAAAGAAAAAGGAACCGAGTAAGCACCTAAGGACATGGGCTTATGATTGTACTATATGTGGAGTTTCTTATTTCTAGTTTTGATTTAAAGCTATAAAGATAACTTTTTTTAGGTACATTGAAAGAAAAGGAATGGAATTGGGATAGGTGATAACAGACTCAGAAATGTTTTAATACAGGCAAAGCTATAACTGCAAAAACAATCTAGTCATGGATAGACAGCAATTAAGGAATTAATGTATACAAGAAATTCAAAGAAACCATTAATTCAACATAGTGCAATATCTAGGGTGCAAAATAAATTTTAGAAGCCCCACAACAAATGGCAGTTTGGAAAAACTAAAAGAACGGATAAGGCAAATTATAAGAGAAAGGAGGATTCAGTTAAGTAGATTAGCAGGCATTACAAAGGACATCTGTTAGTCTTAAGTCCTCCTTTTTTCTTAAGCATAACCTATTGCAAACATCTGCAATTTTGGACTAAAAGTCCAAAATATAATGCGAAGCCAAATAGGATATATTTACTGAAATAAATTCTGAGTAATTAAGCTGGTAGTAGAAATAGAATCTCCTGCACTCAGTACAGCACAGAGGTAAAATAACAGACGCTCAGAAACTTTTTTGGTTTTGTAGAGAACAATTGTATATAGGACACATTTACAACAACAAAAATGAGTCTGTCTGCAATAGATTTCAAGCTAGCTCGAACTTTAGTCCCATACTTCATCCCTGCTCCAGTGAAGTCAGTTGGAGCTTTGCCCTTGAGCTTGACAGAGGCAAGCTAAGACTTTAAGTTTATAACTTTATATTGTAGATGGCATTATAGCTTGCTTACTCTCTATCAGCAAAATCAACACTGATGTCAGTAAGCATTCTTAAATTAAATAATTGCTTTCCATGAAGGAAAATTTGTGTTGTTTCCCTAAATCACTTGGAAATTTTGCCACTTTGTCTTTATATGTTTTTAAGATGTCCTGAATAAAATTGAACAGCTTGGCAAACTGCAGTAGCTCAGAATATCTATTTTACTTTGTTTTCCTCTCAAAAAACCACCTACCAACACACTTTTCAGGGAATTGAGTACAAAAACCTTGCTGGAATTTCACCTAATATTCTAGACACTCAAAAAATGCAAAATTAATGTTTATACAACAACATATCTCTTTTGTATGTGTATGCATCTTTAAAAATACACATCCCTGCAAATATGTATATATTTTTGCTGTATGAAATGGAGAATTTTTAAAACACTTATAAAATGTGTAGCATACCAGTGTTTCTCCACCTTTCTGAATCACACCTCGCTGTCACTAGCTTCTGCTCCAGCCTCATGGTTCGTTACTGCCTCCTTACTTTCTCCCTTTATTTCTTTTCCTCACACTGTTGCCAGCAGCTCCAGCAATGTTGGCCGAATGCCCAAACCAATAATGGAAGCTGAACTCTGCTGTCTCAGTCTAAAGCTATAGGGACGTCTCAGCACCATGCTCCTTTAGGGCTTGGGGTTCCCTATGACCATGGTCCAGAGTGCATCGAGGTGGCCGATCAGAGAGTCAGGAACGATGGAGGTGAGATCATCACCTGGGCTCCAAACCACGCTGTGTCTTGCCTGGAACGTAATTCTACTTCAGCACTGACACAGATCGCACTGTTTGAGGACTGCTTTAAGAAGATGCAGTAAAAAACCAAATGGTTTCTTGTCTTCTCAGCCACAGTAATGTTACCATAAATTTTAACTATATACCAGGATGTTGCAAGCATCTTACTTTTTACATTAAATATAAAACATTTAAATAAATAAACTGTACATTTGTTTTAGAGTCAGGCTTTTTCATAATTTCCTTAGTATTATGTGCTGAAAAGCTTGAAGAACAGAACATGTTTAAAGAATGTAAATGTGATGTTCAATGCAGTGTCTTTTGGATTATTTAACAGATCCAGATGCACTACTATTACAATAAAAGCATCTGACCTCTTAACTCTGAATTTGCTTCTGTCTCAGTAAACATGAAGCATTATTTTTGCTTAGTCTTTATTATATTCCTCAGAAGTAACTAAAAAGCAACCCTTACCCTGAAAATACTGTATGTACTGCTTTCCTTCACTTCCAAGAACTTCTTTTATAAATCCTCCAAGCACTATCTCAGTGCTCCAAGGGGGAACACTCGAAAAGATACAGAATACAAAACATGAACAGCATCTCAAACAATGTGTATTGTGTCAAGGCTTTGCACTCTGAAATTGTGTATTGTAACAGTGACTACTATGTAACTCACCCTATCTGCTCATTCAGAGAAGGTACTGCAGAACTACACAGTAAGACAGAGCCACTGATATGCAGGCTTTTTTCTTTCTTTAAAAAAAAAAAAATAAAAAAAAATCTTTCTGTACATGAAAGCTAACTTAAAAATTATTAAAATTATATTCTAAATCTCAAATAATGTGAGATCAATCTAAATCATAAAGATTCTTGCATTGATTTCCAGTCACAATAAAGAAGAGAGAGGGAGATATAGTGGAATTGAAGAGTTGGAGTAAAAAAGCCCTTGATACAGTTGCACAGATATTTTACTAGAGGGCAAGAGATTTGAATTCTTCCCTGATGGAACTAAGTTGGGCTACTAAAGGTGTACAAATTTCCTCTCCTCGCTAAAGGACCAAAAGGGATGGGTGATGTTTGCAGGGCTGACACTTGTAGAATTCCTTCTGAGGAACCAGACTTCCATTGTGTTTTGGATCTCCTGGTGATGGTGGCTGTGGATGCTGAGTAAATGTATTTCCACATAGGTTTTTAGGTGGAGGGAACCTCACCTTGTCCACTTTCAGATATCCACCAGCGTTTGGTTGGCCTCCAGAACCATGATCAGTAAGAAAAACTCTGCTCCTTCTTAAAGGCAGGTATAGTCCCAAGCTTCAGTGTATGTACATATAATCCAAAAGAGTTCGTTGCCCAGGAATTACCTTCCAGTAAAACAGTAGGACAGCAATTGCAAGTTGTAATCAAAGGACAGATGTTCATATCAGTCCATGAAATAGACTGACATTCCTGGGTCATTCTTTTTCTCCCTCCACCCCTGTCCTCAACCCTTTCAATACATATTCCTGCTGCTCTAAAACAATCAACTGTTATGAAATCTAAGTGCTATATTAATGATTTAGGGGGTTTAGTGACCTTGCTCTCTTAAGCTGAACTCTGTCAAGCACTAAAAGGCAGGTGTCTTTTAATCCCGGGTCCCAAATGATGAAAGGTTTGTGACAAGTAATCTCTCATGCCTGGCTTATGAGTCATACTGTGGAAGATAGCTGGGCCCCAGCCTCAGACTGCTGTTTCTTGAGATCTCTCCTCAGTGACCATCTTGCTTTCTGGATCTCCAGGTGTATGGGGGGGGTTGGGTGGGTAAGAGGTTGCAGAACAGCTGTATCCAAGGCCTGAGTACTGCAGGGAAATCTGACAGGGACAATGAGTAAGTGAACCATTGTACAAGAACAGAGAAAAAGCAGTGAGAGTGGTGGTGGTGGGCATAAAAGGAGACTAGCCTAAAAAGGAGACACATTATCAAACAAAGGGACTTAGCAGTCCAAAGTGTCACCTTCTGAGTATAAGGGTGTTAACTGTGCGGCCACGTGACAACATGACTGCAATACAGGGGGGTGTATGGAGTTGGGGGGGAGCAGAATGCATCTAATACATTTTTCCTCGGTAAACAAGAAGAGAATAACTTAGAATATTGCCCACACTGATAACAGTAAATTGCTTGAGTAGTAAAGAAATTATTTTTCATAATTACTTCAGGATAAAGTAGTTATAATTAGGGGGCAGAAGAATTCATATTATCCAATAAATATTCAGAACATGAAACATGCATTTGATGCGTTCTCCACCACTATGGCATTCCTGCTCCATTTTCAGTTGCTGTGTATCAGTGTAGGTCCATTGATATTTAAGGAGGCACACAGAAGTATTCCAGGTAAAGACCTTTCCCTATAGTTTGTAACACTTAAATGCAGTTTCATTCTGTCAAATACAATTACTTAGATGCCAGGAAGAAATAGAACATCAGTCAAATAATGAATTAATATTTTGAAATACTAATTCTCATATAAACTTTATTATACCTCCCCTATAAGCTATTCTTCGGAACAGTTCGAACTAATAATGGAGCTTTGATAACTCAGCTTGCTTTGGCTGCAGTGGGTGCATGAGTGACCACATGAACGGCTCAGCTGACAGACCCCAGAGGGCAGCTATTCTCAGAAGAGATGCTGACTAATGCATGTGAGAGGGAAACTGCTGAAGCAAACACAGATGAAAAAGACATAGGCGTATATCCTCATACTGGTACATAGCCTGAGTTTAGGCTAATTGAAACCCCACTAAGATGATTTAAAATAACCTGTCTGGCTTCATCCTAAAATGGATTAGGATTGTTCACACAATCTGCTAATGACGTCCAGCTATTAATCCACTTGAGCTGACAGGTTAGTATCAACCAATTTTGAACTACACTGTATTAGTGGAGAACTCCAAATCCTTGTGATTATTGACTTAATTGGATAAAAACACTGTATCAGATGCTCTGGGAGCAATTTCTTAGACCTCAATGAATTACAAGGCACAGGCAACATGGGCAAAAGTGGCTATCAAATCGAAGAACTGTATGTATCTATTAAAAAAGATTTGTTTATTCTGCACAGGCAAATCCTATTGCCCAAAGATACTTCTTTTTGTGTCTGGTACTTGAAATATAGGTTATATTTTGATTTTTTAGTTTAGGCTCCTACATCCAATGCCAGAGTAACAGGTATAGTGGACAAATTGTGGGTACCGCTGAATAGATACATAGTAAAAAAGAAGAGTGGATGCTTATTCTAGCACTTCCCAATAGCATTATGGATTTTATGAACATTTTTAGCACGTTCACCTATAAACTAATACAGTTACAAGCCCATTATAACTCTCTGAAAGAGTTAATTTTATTAAAATATTTCACTTAATTGACAAAATAGACCTTCATATAGTTTTACAAAACTAATACTCTATTCTATTGATGGCTGAAGAAATTTGAAAATCATTAAGAAGCCATTAATGATTTTAATCTAATCATTAATGACATTGGTGGTAAAGAAAAATCTTGGGAGATAAAAAGATATTAAACTTTATTAAGTGTGTGAAAGAAACCAATCAATAACTTTAGCTCGGACAAGCAATATTTCTCTTATGTATTTCTTTGCTCGGATATTGCATGCATTGCTGGAATGGTAGAGCACTGGCAGGACTCTACCTTCCATCAAGCATAAAAGAGGAAAAAAAAAGAAAGCAAGAAAGACTGGGTAGAAAAATGAAATTAATGTTTATTAGCTGAAGCCTCTGATGCATAAGCTATGTTACCAAAAAACAACTACAATCAAAAATAGATTCTTTGTTCCTACAGCCACTTCATCTGCAGCTCTCTGACTTAGTGATTTGCAAATAATGATGCAGACTGCGGGGGGGGGGGAAAGAGTTTAAGTACTGCGGTGCTATTCTGGGATGGAATAAGTCTTAAATGCAAGTAGTGATTTTATTGGTGAGATTTACACTTGATTTAGTTTCTTAAACTAACTGAAAAGGAATCAGGTTTTCTAATATTTGAAAAGCTGTCATGTAAAAAAGAAAGATGAATACTATTTGTTCAAAAAATGTAATGGCCTTGTTGTTCAACCGTAATATTATAAAGGAAAGCCAGTAAATGCAGTCTTACTATGCTCACAGTAAGTACATTTCAAAAAACTTTTCCATAGGAGTTTTCCAGTTCTGCACTTCCAATGAACTTGTGTAATTCATGTGCCTCTGCTACCTTTTGTTTGGTTTATAACCAGATAGCTCTAAGACCCTTGCCACTCATTCCTTTTCAAAGCTTTCAAAGCTTAAATATGTTAGAAGAAAAATATTCTGAGGAGAGATTACTTGAAAGTTTCTCCATGATATAGAAACTTTAAGCCCTGGTGCGAGACATCAAGTATCCAAAAAAGGGTACAATAATGTCTTCCTCCAATTTTGAGAGACATCAGGCCATGAATATAAACTCAGGAAAAAGTTTTGCAAAATATTCTAAAAGTACTGTTTCACAGGAGACAAAAAATTTATAAATGAGTCTCATGAAGATGCTTGTCTTACACACTACTTCAGCTCCCATCTGCATTTTTCAGCCAGAGGAAAAATGTACTTCCAAGAGTAAGTCAATCTTTACAGTACTTGAGCTCTCTCTTCAAGTCATGGAGAGGACCACTCTCTAGTATAGATTGCAAGGATTACCGAAGCTATCTGACATGGCTGCAAACTGTGTTTCAGTTTCTTGTTAATCTGTTCACCTCCTAGGATCTTAGCTATATCCCAGAGGGACAGTTTCATTATTTTTAATGGGTGCTAGAGAGGGCCAGCTTTTAAAAAAGCTTTTAAGAAGGAAAACACAACTCATCTAAAAGTGCTAAGATGTCATTTTGAAAAAGTAAATTTCCATTGAAAGTTATCAAAATAAATGGGTAAATGCATGCGCTGCTGTAGAGAAAAAAATCAAAGTGAAAAAGTTGGCTAAAAGAAGATTAAAAAATAGAAATGAAAATTACTGTGTCATCAAAAAGATAATGAAGTTTAAAAGAAATGATAAAAAAGTAATTTTGTAGAACGCTTTATAAAAAATGCAGTGTAACTCAAGCCAATAACAACAAAGAAAGTTTTTGAATAGGAACCGTTACTAATTAGATATTGTTAAAGGCAAAATTAACATTTCAGTTTTATGGTCTAACAAATAAAACCAAAAAAACAGCTCTCTTAGCATTGCCTGATTTTATCAGCAATAAGGATGCAGTAATATAGCAATATTACATGCTATTTCTCAGTCAAGAGTCCAGAAGCAGTACAGCTGTGAATCATGCATGGAGATCCATATTTAAGAGGAATTTAGAATCCCTGAAGCATATGCCATAAACATGTTTTTACACATTTGGGAGATAACAGGCTTACAGGTAACACCCCCGGAACCCATGGGACATGCTAGGAAATGGACACACACAAGGGCAGCCACATCTCCAGCAGTTCCTCTTCCAGGGTTCAAGAACTGTCGGTTCAGTCATTGCCAGATTAAGGTTCTGAGTCCACAAACTCTCGTTCACATCAGTAACTTCCTGAATGCCAGTGAAGGTATTTCTCTGATTAAGCAACGGGAATGACAGATTTCCTTAGTCCCTTTCGGCAGTTACTACTAAATGTCTAGAAGAACAGGATGGGAAACCATAACAGATGCCTTCCAGTTATTTTTTCATGACTCACAAATTCTCTCTCAGTTGCTAGCAACATCTCTACCATACAAATTTAAAATAACAGCATTTCAAAACTAGAGTATGTGATCACAAAACCCCTTTCTGTTACCAAGTGCTATCAATGCTCTTGATACTATATAAATATTGTCTTTAACTTGAGGAGTTTTGCATCACAGATGACAAATAATAGTTTGGAATACGTTCTGATGGACCCATAGATACTGATGGGGAGAACGCCAGTTGAAACCCGTGAGATAAGTGTTCCATGCCAGATGTCGTCTCAAGTAGTTTTATTTGTTGCTGGGTTTTTTGTTCGTTTGCTTGTTTGTTTTTTCCCTTTGGTAAGTTAATAAAAATACTTTGCAGGAAGATTCCATATTGTAGGGAGGATGTGAATTAAAAGTGATATGGTTTTGGAATAATTTTCCTCTCTTGCAGTTTGTCATTAAGTATGGCTTACTCACACAACTGGGACATATTCAAACAGCATACATACCATAAGATATACATATCCAATGGAATAAATAGTTATAAAAAAACCCCAGACAATGAATTAAAGCACCTCCAATTCAGAAAAGTCATATTAAATTATCTAATATTAAACATTAGCACAAATACATGGTGAAAAATCAGGAATGAGGAAGACAATAAAAAATAAGGATGGTGACAAAGTTTGAGGTCTTACAGGCTGTGGAAGACACAAAGGTAACATTCTCTTTTGTTATACCTCACTGAAAGTATAGCCTTCAGCACTGGTGAAGTAGCAGGAGAACAACTATTAAGCCGATAAAAACTTCCAAAGAAACTTCCCCAAAGAAGAAAAAACAACTACCATTAGGAATTTTATTGTCAATCTGAAACAGCTGACTGCCAGAAAATGTAGCCATAAAAAATAAAATGTAGCTTAAATCCCTCATTTGCCTAAGCTTGCAGGAAATGAGAAACTTTTACAATTGAAATGTCAACTAATGATGACATTTCTATAGTCTGCTTGTGACTAAGTGCAAACAGAGAGTCTCCATGTTGATTCCTTATTTCACAGTTTACTAATCTGTGCTGATAACAATACTACAGCTTACAATGAAAATGTAATTTATTTGCAGAAGTATTTTTTCTGTTTGAATGATCCATTGACATTCTGAGCTCTAACTTCACCGTAGAATAGAATATTATTCCTATTTTTCTCCATAACATTGCAAAATACACTTTGGGGTGATATTTCCCATTCATAATTCCCTCTCTGAAAGAATATTTAAGAAATGTTTTAAACATACTAGGTGAAGTCTTCCCGAGTTTTATGGCAATTATACATGTTAATGCTTTTTGTTTGATGCAAGCCAAAACTGTTCTTGTCTTCTTAATGCCGGGCCTTTCACACACCGAAGGTACGTGCTGTAATGTGAGAGAGCTTGCGCCTTCTGCCCGTGCAGGATGAGAGCTGGACAATCATGCTATGCTGCTCTGGGAATTTCACGCAGCAGAGTTAAACCGTGCATAATGGAGGTGAAAGGATGTGGTTCATGCAGGGGGCATGTGTGAGGTAACTCTCAGAGCCTGGCACTCTTGGGGAATCCTCTTGTGAGCTCAGAGGTGGTGTTTTTGGGGCACCCAGAAGGGACCACTAAGCTCTATATAGTCTGAATGGTCAGAGATGTCCTAAGGGAACTTCTCAGAATGCTGTAATTGGGCAGAGTAGATGCAGTCATTAGATCTCTGCATAATAACCAGCAGCATTACATCATGCTGACTTGCTATTCACAGCCTGATTAAAAGGCCTAGTGACAGACGAGAGGACAAGCCTGTGACCACCTTCCTTCATTTTATATAGCAGCTTGCTATTTTGGTCTGCTGTTGTGACTAGACGGCACTCATCACTTCATTCTTTTACACCATGAAATAACAAACATGATGTGCTAGGAAAAAAAAATAGATGGTCTTCTTGAAGATCACATACTGGCTCACTAAAATACTTTTCTTTTCTAGAGGAAAGTGGCTTCCACTGAATTTTTCAATTATTTCATTTTCTTTCTCAGCTGTTTCTTGGTCTAACAATCTCAGCCATTCCTTGCCATGAATTTGTACGTGGAACTGTATGTAACACTGTTATTTTTATGTCCATATGTAGACTGGTGAAGAAAACACTGCCATTAATAATTTCTATTTGACGAGAAAAGCTAATCTTTAAATCCCGTTCTGAGGGCTGGTCTATCAGCTACTGCATTAAGGAAACCTTTAGTGCTTCCACTTTATTCTGGCTGTTTCTTTGGTGCTATTCAAAGGCTCAATGAAAAGCCGCTCTTGCAGTTCTGCAGTTAAAACAACAAAGCACTGCCTATGTTTCTTCTTTAACACAGCTCTAAGGATTTATTCTTTGCTCCTTTATTCTTCCTTTTTCTGAAGTTTGCTTGTCCTTTTCCCCTTTAAAATCTCTTTATCTAAAGCTGAATTAGTTGTCGCAGCTGGTTGGCAAACTGCCATCGTTTTCTGCTCTGACACTTATTTGTCAATTTCCAGTCGCCTTCAAACTCAAACTTTTTACTTTTCTTAGCTTGTATTTCTTTTTCCTCTTTCACAGTTTCACTGATTCAAGTTTTAGTTGTTTTAATAGAAAAGGAGAGAAAAATCCCTCCTGGGAGGGAGAAAAGGAGCCATTCTCTATAGTGACAAAGAGAAGGCAAAAATACTATGAGATTTACCCATTGAAGGCTTTGAAATAACAAACTTTGTGCTCTCTGCAGATACTTACAATCTGATTCTACTTTCAGGAAGGTAGCAGGTAAATCTGTTACAGTACTTATGTTCTCCCCTAAGAGACAAGAATTTTGTAGATCCATTTTTTTTGTATAATTTTTAGACTTTTTACAGGCTACTATTTTGACTTATTCCATCTTAGAGAGTTCACTGTAGTTTTTAAAAACTGGGGATTAAATATTTATTTATTTATAACATTTCTGCAGCTTAATTTCTCAACTCAGAGTGTATATAAAAATCACTAACGTGCATCTTAGGTTTCTACTCATAAACTTATTAAAACAATTTGACAACCTTTTTTTAATATATACTATAGTTCAAGACATTTTAATGAGAACTGGGAAACAAGACCATTTTTGATTTGTTTTATTCTTTGAAACTTAACAGAACTTTTTCTCATACATGTAGTTTACTACGGACGTTGCATTTCAAGCATCTCATAAGCTGTTGTACCAGCAGAGACAGGGGAGGTAGAAAGAGATCCTATGAACAGTACTGCCTTCCTAGATTTTGAATATCAGTATAGTGGCTTATCTAGGCACTGTGCAGCCATTATTCTGCCCACTCAGATAATAAGAATAGAATATTTAGCAAGGAGTCAAAGAGCAAGTGCCCAAATATCACATCTTTATTTTCTATTCTTTAGTGCTCATTTTTTAATCTCTTGAGCACAAGGAAAAGGCAGCATAAAGCTTCCCCATGAAACTGAGCCCTTTCTTTCTGCTGTGACTACTATAGAATTATTATTACAATTACTGTTATTAATAATTACTATACTAATTACAAATTACTATTATGTGAGCACTGCACCTTCACTTTCTTTGGAAGTGGAAGAGAGTATTTCTCATGCTGCCAGAATGCAAATAGTAGGTATTTTTACCATCCCTATAGCCACAGCTTAGTGGAGTGGGTTAGAGCGCTGCATACATTGTCGCTTCTTGGCAGTTTGAATAGAGTTAAAGCGGATGAAAAGAAAGGCCATATCTAAAGAAGATGAAAACAAGGTTACAGCCTTCAGTAGCCTTTCTTATATGTGAGGTCCTAGAAATTGGCTGGACTAACTGTGAGGTGGTGAGTACTGGCAGCAGCTGTCCAGTAAGTGGAACTGTAAGTAATGATTACCCTTGTGGTCTGACTTACTGCAGGGCAGTTCCCAGCTGACTTAAATTGTTAAAAGTTACAGCCTAATTAAACCTCACGTCTTGCATCAAGTATTTCTTTCTACATATCCGAGACAATGTCTCATGTGTCTATCCCTATTATTTGTTCACTGCTGTTCTACTTTTTCCTTTTAATTCCCTCTAGTGCTGTGCATAGACAAATCTTCCCAAAGACATAGAATGATGGTGTTTTACGTATGAATGAAATCATATTTAAAGGCAGACCTTTAAAGCTGAATTAGGTGAAGAACCCAGGCCAATAGCTTACCTACATAAGTCTAACATTGGACTTTTTATCTATTTCTAAAATTAGATTAACTTAAAATTGACCTTTTTGGAAAAGAACTAAAAAAAATGTTAAAATTACACTTAGTGCATCATATATATCTGGTGTATTATTAAACACTCAAATTACTAACTTCAGAGCAGTGATGCATTATTTCATTCCATTGCAGAGTGGTGAAGCAATTCTTTCAACTAGCTGAATTTTTTTTACATCATAGTAAGATGTTTTGAACTACCTTCAACTGGTGTCAAGGGTTTTTTAAAGTTTAACCATAATAAATTGATTAAAAGTATTTAATGTATCAGCAACAATCACAGTAAATTAGTATGAAATTACTATAAAGAGTATTAAAAGACTCATATACTTTGAAATAATTTAAAAGTTCTTACATAAAATAACTGTATTGGGATTAGAAAGTATTCTCCTTAAATGAGAAATTTGAAAAAAAATAGAAAAAAATTGAAAAAATTTAGTAGAAATTACTGTCATTTTGTCTCATGCAGAGTCTTCAGGAGTCTAGGTGAAATTTACCATTCTGATACATTCATTTTACTTTATTTCAATTTAATCTTTTAATTTAGGTGTAAATAATTAGGAAAACACATTTAGATTTGAGAATATAGAAGCACTAAGTATATTAGTTCATATTTAATGTCAATTTTATAGGCCTTAAAAAACTGTGTTTTAATAAGTTGTTTTATATATTTTAAGGTTTAGCTTAATCCATACATACAATACCCTGATCAGCTGCTGGCTGAGTTGTTTTCTGTGGAAAAAGCAGAACAGGACCATCTAGTCCAAGGTGGTATCAGAATATTTTTGTTGGGTGAATGAGGAATGGAAATGCAAGATAATTTTGATAGGTAATAACCATAATATAGACTAGATTGGGGTGCTTGAGCTTGGAGCCCAAATATCCTTTTGATGTATTATTTTTTAAGTAATTTTATATATATTTTCCTTAGTGTGAAACTGGAAAGAATGAAGATTCAAAGACAATCACATTTTGTGATTTTAAACAACAATGTAATGATGAGCATTATGTTGGTAATATCTGTGTTGACTTAATTTCTCCATCCAAACTCAGTTTCTTTTGTCCTTGCCCTGGTCTTCATATTCCTCTCTCTTTAAACATTTCTTTATCAAGCCTCCCAAAGTTTCCTCATCCCAGTTTGTCTTACAATGCCACTCTCTTCTCTGTATAATCTTTCCTGCCCCAACTCCTTGTTCAGCTTGTTCAGTCTCTGCTGATTTCAGAATTTTGCAGGTCAGATATTACCAGTCATTTTGCTAACCTGTTCCATCTTCTCCCCTTTCACTTTCCAATCACACAGTGCCCTTACCCCATTACTCTTTTTTTTCAATCTCACCCTTCTTACCCCATATGATCCCATACTTAGTTTTTATTTCCAAATTTCTGTTTAATTGGTTAATTCTCAGAACATCATTGATTATAGCCAGCAGAGCCACTTGATTCCAATTCAAATCTGTAGCACGTTTCTGGAAGAGTAGAAAGAAATATTTGTAAAGATTATAGACAACCCGTTATGAAACTAGGCACTTTCTGGAAAAATCAGTCAGTTTGTTTGCCTGAAAACGGTCTGCTCTTTTCATATCTATTTTGAGGGGAGGGGGAGGGGGGGGGAAGCAGCCGTAAGGCATTACTATTGCGATTCTGCTGTTGACAGCAGAAATAATTCTGGAATTTACAGATGCCAACAAAAATGTCCAACCACATATAAAAGTATCAACAAAACACTGTCAACACAGGCAGTCTCTAAAATATGTAATAACACCATGAAATGTTTTCCAGATTTTGAAATATCACATACTAAAAATGTCTTCCTGCCAAAGCACTGCTCTAAAATATTAGATTTTACTTCCATTTTTTACTCCCTGGACAACTCTTCCAATGAATAAAGTAGCTTCTCTGAGTCCTTTTCCCCCCTCTCATTCTGAAGTAGCCTATCCTGACCATATAAACAAAGTCTTTTATTTGTCTAATCAAGTCACAGCTTATAATCTCATTGCAAAGGAGGATATAGAATATAGATTTTTCAGTGCATATTTCTGTGTTATCTGGGACAAAACTAGAGAAACAAGAAATAAGGTGACTCTTTCTTTTAGAAGAGGGATTCTGACCTCTTACCAGACTGAGGTGGGAAGGAAAGTCCTACAGAAGATAGAGCAGAGAAAGGGAGAGGGACTCCTATGGAAACCTGTGTTTAAGAACGAGAGCATGTACACAACTTGCTGGATGTTCTGGTTTCATCTGAGCTATAATGTTTGCAGGATTATCTGTTAGGAAAAGAGAAAGTTGTACACTGTGGTGTATCTTTCTCAGAAAGGTTATAAGTTCATTCAGAGTAAGAGAAGCTGAGATAATGGCTGGTTTAGGACCAAACCATTCAAATGTTGATGGAAACACAACATTTTCTATCTGAAATAAAGGACTGATAAGGCAACATCTATTCCCATTAGAGAATGTTTCAAATGAACTAGCTAAGTAATTTATGCTCAGAAGTCTCAAAGGAACTAGTGAATCATTGCCAATTTTTAACTTATCTGGGAAAACTGGGAAACAGTAAGATTTGCAAACGTCCCATTATCCAGAAAAAGATGTAACACAGAATAACGAATTAGCTAGCTTGACCTTCATTTCATGTACAAGAATGGATTTGTTACCTTGGAACTTTGCTGGTAATCAACTAGAGACTACAATTATAATTACTACTAGTCAGATAGCTTTTTCTTCTGAGATCTCTTTCTGTTTGGTTTTGACTGGAGTATGGGGGTAGTAAACAAAATGTGTATGTACACTTGGACTTAATTCACTTACTACATGTAGTGAAGGGTTTTTTTGATTCAAACACTTGCATTTCATGAAATTCACAGGTCTGAGCTTGAGGGATTAGAAACTGTTTTTTTGATGTTGATATCCAGGTTCTTTTGGATATTTTTTTCTTGTTCCAGTTCTAATCTCTTGCTACATATATTTTATGGCCTTCAGAGTACAGTTTCTGGATGAAAGTAGGGGATGTACAAGGAAAAAGTTATGCATAAATTGTATGCAAAAGTAACTTGTAAAAGAAAGTTATTTTAACTTGTTTAGATCTGTTACATGATAATTCTTATTTCCACCAGGAAGCTGGAAACTGGGGGGTGAAAGGTATGAAAAGTTAAAAAATACCTAGCTTTATCAGTGAATATTGTATGCAGTTTGAGAATTATCTGAAGACTGGTAGGCTATTAAAAATAAGATGAATTGCTATTATGGTAGTCTAAATCAAGTGATTGAAATGGTTAGAATCCAGAAAAAAATATTTAATACAGCCAAATGAAGAGGAATATGTATTGAATTCAAGAAAACAGTTTATATCTACAGAATGGTAGAAGCTGTTTAAAAAAAAAAACAATGACTAAAACTAGGTTTTCAGTGTTATCATAAATTATACCCTCAACCTGAGTTTTCTGTGCTTCTGTAAAAAAAGAGCTAACAAAATCTTTGAATGGATAATAAAAGGCAATGGAGATGGGAAATGCTGGAGAGGATATGCCAGAAAACCCTTCCCCAAAATCCAACCACCCCAAAACCAAGCTCACATAGCTGAGAATCTTGTATTATGGTGTGAGGTGTAATTAAATTTATCTGTATATTGAAGGGAAGTTTGAGAGATAGGTTGATAAATGCGTACCACTATTTAAACATGGGAATTATATCGGACAGCACAGAGCTTTTTGATCTTGCTGTCAGAAATAGAACACAAGCTAATTACTGGGAATTGGAAAAAAAATAATTGTTCTCAAAATAATACACAAAATTATTGGGAAACCTGAAAGGGGCATGATTCCCTTAAAAAAAAAAATTAGATGCACTTTCATCTAGCTTGTGGAAGACATTCTACTAGTGGGCAGTATAGAGGGCCATACTGAATAATTACCGTGTCCTTTCTGGTCTTTGAGGATAAGATTCAGTTCCCTCACATTTTTGGGTTTGGGAGGAAAAATAGACAAATTTAAAGTTATAGAAGACTTGATTGCTCACCACAATCTCATTCTTTGCACCTCAGAGCAGGGCAATATGTATAATAATATCTAATAATTTAGGCATTAAAATAATTGCCTGTAAAGCCAAGATGTTTTTGTTTCACTTGATGTAAATCTACATTAATGTGTTGTATTAATATATACATTAATGTGTACGGACTTTTGATTTTTCCTGTCTTCTAGGGCACAGAATGGGTGATGGTTAGAGAAAGGACCAGAGATACCATACTGTGAAAAAGAACTGAAATTCATTGTTTTCTTGATTTCAGTTTGCAAGAATTTCTTCCCAGCTTGCTTTGCAGAGCATTGTGGAGTTTCATTTTCCTTGTAATCATGGATACAGTTTACCTAGTCATAACTGATTATTATTCCTTCAGGAAATCAGGTGCTTTCTAACTTTTTACTCAGGATACATTTATGAGGGCTTTTGTCTTAGTCTGATAACATAAAGTGTAAAATTTGATGAGTTGTTATGTCAGGCTATATGATCTGGCATGTTTTTTGGCATATATAAAGCATATTAAAATATGTAAAGCAAATGGATAAGCAATCTGTATTGTTAGGAATAAATATGTACATATGGACTTATTTTAATAAGAAGGTAAGCAGAAATATTTAAGATTATATTACACAAGGTGTTCTTCACTTTTTTTTAGTGATAAAGTTTTTAAGTATCTTTTGATATGCTTTCCCTCTGTTGTGACAGGATTACTTCTGCATGTATATAAGTAAACTACAAAAAGGTTTCTTAAGAAAATATCTGACAACTCAGTTCTCGAATATCAAAGAAAGAAACCTATAGATGTGACACAGGAATTCAGTGGCAATGCAGAAGGCATTCAGTTCAAGTCCTTCNGCATGTTTTTTGGCATATATAAAGCATATTAAAATATGTAAAGCAAATGGATAAGCAATCTGTATTGTTAGGAATAAATATGTACATATGGACTTATTTTAATAAGAAGGTAAGCAGAAATATTTAAGATTATATTACACAAGGTGTTCTTCACTTTTTTTTAGTGATAAAGTTTTTAAGTATCTTTTGATATGCTTTCCCTCTGTTGTGACAGGATTACTTCTGCATGTATATAAGTAAACTACAAAAAGGTTTCTTAAGAAAATATCTGACAACTCAGTTCTCGAATATCAAAGAAAGAAACTTATAGATGTGACACAGAAATTCAGTGGCAATGCAGAAGCACCTTTTTATCTGGGAACCTTTCCCTCTTTTTCTTTTTGAACCTTAGACGGCCTCTCCTGGCCCTTACTGACATATGCAGAAATTGCAATAGCAGAACTGAACAGCAGTCCACCACAACTATTATGCAGCTGCTGATAATGGAGAACCAGTGTCATCAGGAAGGTACAGCTAGCTTATAATAAGGCAATATCCACAAAGGAATCCTCTCCTAATCTTATACAGCGATTGTTTTGGAACATGGAGCAAGATATTTTATGTTATTTATGATTCTTCATACTATTATATAAGTTCTTACAAAAGAAAAGCTTATTGGCAAACTCTTTGAAAGGCATTCAGTTCAAGTCCTTCTTCAGATCAAATCTTGACCCCATTTAATAGTAGAGGCTGTAGAGGTTCTATGAAACTTATGTCCTACCTCATA
Source organism: Aramus guarauna (assembly GCA_013400195.1). Classification (NCBI taxonomy): domain Eukaryota; kingdom Metazoa; phylum Chordata; class Aves; order Gruiformes; family Aramidae; genus Aramus; species Aramus guarauna. The sequence goes on from VXBL01007712.1 coordinate 524,462, forward strand.
AAAACTGATGTTTCTGCTGTTACCTTGCTAGTCTTATTGGACAACAATTATGATGTCAGACAGCAGAGACAGTCTATTGCTCAGCTGCATTCTGGCCTCTGTATTTGTTTCCAATCAAAGGGAGAAGAAGAGGGATATCGTTGAAGATCTACCCAAGCACCTGTTACCTAAGTCGTAGGGCCACAGGAAGGCTAACAGACTTCCCTTTCTCAGCCTTACTATTCAAACTTGTGTGGAAAGCTTTCTTTAGCTGTTGCCTTGAATATATCATTTAAATATTTGACTGAAACATTATAAGGTATGTGGTACATATTAAAGGCTGGAGACAAAAGCTGAATTTCTGTAAGTCTTTGTGGTTTTTTGCTAGTGTACACTGTTTGTACTCTCAACATGGTTATCGAGTGGCTGTTTTTAAGCTAGCTATTTAAGATGTTAAAATTATTTTATTTTGGGCGGCCCATAAAGTGTGATTGTCCACACAGGGAGATTCTTTTCCTCTGTGACACATCAATGGATGGTATCTTGGACTATTGTACACCTGATGCAATACTTGCAAGATGCAGGAAGGATGTTAGTGATGTCAGCTGCAAAAGAGCAGTCTGGAACTTGATTTGATGACTTCACTCTAGCAGTCTTTAATTTTCTTTTTCATAGGGCTGCCATTCAATGATCCCTTTGAACCAAGAACTGCTGATAGTTCAAGCACCCCATAAAACCTCCTTATCAATATATTCTAGTCATGCTAAAGCAATTGCTTTACCTTCTTGGAGAAAATTAAGATTATTTTGTCTACAAACACTTTTATCCAGACATCATATACTTCTGTTATAAACATTTCATAACTAGCAATAACATCTGATTTTGTAAAGTATGAATTTAAGCTTGTTTATCCCAAGTATAGCACTGATAAATTGTACTAGTTTCCTGACTATATTATTTCTACTAGAAAATGGATTTCTAAACAAGAAAAGTGCAGTGCCTTAATGTAAAATTTATTTTTTCCTTAACATTCCAAGTCACATAATACTGTTCAGTGTTATTCTCCAGCGGAATTTTTTTTACTGTTATGAAGTCACCAGTGTTTTCTTCTACAAGGCATAACCGTACTCCAGTTTTTGCGATAATTATACTCTCACATGCTGGAACTAGCTTCCAACCTTATGCCTCATTACCTGCCTGAGGTGGACTGTTATCATACACAAAACTTATGTTCCCTTTTGCATGTTTTACTCGGATAATCTTGTACAAAAAATTCAACTTGTGCAAATTTTACATGCATCCATTGAAAATATTTATTTTATATTCTATATATTTTCTGTATCATACATGTATGGAATTTTGATAGATATTAAAAATAAACAGTCAATTGAATAACAATATATTTAAATTGCTCTAATACACTGGAAGCAAAAGCGTTGCTATATTATTAAAAATGAGAATTAATTGCTTATGACTTACATAATTTTCCTATCCTAAACTCTTGGCACATAACCAATTACATTCATAAATTACTATACTATGTTTTTAATGAAATAATTCTGAAAACACTGATATTCATCCCTATTAAAATCCCTGGTCAATTAAACTTACTGTTCTTGAGAGTCAACAAGTTCCTTGATTATGGGACTGTGGACAAAGGGAATGAATACCATAGTGAAGGTCCTCCCAGTGAAATTGCCCTGTAAAAGGAGCTTAAAAATCTTACCACTCTGGATAGTGGTGCTCCTTTGTTCCTGCAAGGACAAGGTTCTGATTAAACTGTTAATCTTTGAAGAAATAGGTCAGTTGCAGGATTCATAAGCTCTAAGGCACGGATGGTCATCCAGACCAAATGTTTAAACTGAGTCCAGAAGGAAAATGAAGGTAAGTGTGATCTCTGGAGCCCATCAAGTCCATTCTGCACCAGACAAAACACTTGAGTGTTATTCTGGGGTTTCCCCAGAATAGTAGTAATCTCATAGAATAGTTTCCCCATTTAGTAAATTAACCTGAGATTTATGTTATTTATTTATCAATATCTTATTATAATATACATATGCATTATTATATTATGTTCTTATCTTCTAATATGTATTACATCTTATAAATATTGCTATAAGGAACAGTATTTATTATGGTGTTTAACCTTGTTAGGATCTAGACTATTTATATAATTTATTTTTTTTTAGCCTTCTAAAAGGAAAACATTAGTTCTAAATTAGTTAGCTAGGTCTCCTTGAGAAATGTAGAGAAACTCGCACCCCTGAGGATTTCACCTGTCTCTCCCAGGCACCTTTAGAAGGCAACTCATTCAGTCCTATTTACCTCCAGTCACAGCAGGGTCAGTGCAAACAACCAGCTGAGTCTAGAAACCTAGATTTTAGATGGCTGAAGGTATATGTGATTAATCCTTTCCCAATTTGAAATGCAGATTTTTCTTCTCTCCCTGTAGTACTTGCTTGTGAAAGTACATAATGTGAGGTTGAGAATGAGGATGCTGTGTCTGAAAACATTTCATGTTTATTTTACTGTATTCATGCCAGAGGTTTGTTGTTTTTAAAAGAAATACCACAAATTATCATCAATGTGTCAAAAGAATACAGAAGAACTGTATTTTCAACAGAGAAAAGGCAGAAAAGTTACCATGCCGGAAACAATAAATTAATTTGCAGATCTGTGTTGCTATTAACACTTGTCTCTGCAGACCCACATCAACGGCAGGGAGCCATCCCGAGCCTGTGTGAAAGCATAATCGTGTTGTAGAATTTAGACACTTGTCTTTTAAGTGGATGTGCTTGTGATTAGAAGAGTGGTTTCTTAACTGAAAAGTTTCTTACCACTAGAGGGCTCAGAATTGCTGTGTGATTTTATGTACGAATACACGCATAAACATATATATGCACATATATACACACACGCGCAATGTATGATATGTGTACAGCATTCATGTGCATGTGTTTTATTTGTGTGTACACGGGTATAAACACACATATATGCACACACATGTACATGTATTTTAAGAGATTTCTTTGATTTTAAAGGCTTTGAACATTTAAATGCAATTCAAATCTTAAAGATTTTTAATATAACTGCAATTCACCATATTAAGGTGAATTTTTTTTTTAAGTTCATAGAATAATTACAGTTTTTAACTTTGTTCTCAGATGGCCCTATTTACACAGAATGTTCTTTTCATTGAACTGAATAGTGAAAACAATCACAATAAAATACAGTTCAAACTTCCATGACCAATGCCTGCTGTCATCATACGTTTTATTAAGATATCTAGATGACACTGAATAACAGGGGCATAGTTCATTTTTTCATAAATGACTTCCCAGAGAATGTAATGCAGTGTTGCAGAATCTATCATGCGAAGCATTTTTGTTTGATTATATGACATATTCTCCTGGGAAATCTTAGAGGCTCTAAATAAATAAAATGTTCCTGGAAAGCTGACTGTTTGCTTTCACTAATGTGACAATTCTAATGAGGAGAGAAATGGCTTTCAACCATTTTTAAGTAATACATAATCTTTGGAGATAGTGCAACCCATTTCCTCTACAGTATGACGATGTAATAATGAATAATTTACCCATGCAGTCCCAAAGATAATTAACATAATATTTTCAGTCAGACTTGACATATACAAAAGTTTGCAGTATCAATATTTTCTAAATGTTAGCAAAGTTATATTCATCTAAGTATAAAAAGTTTGCTCAAGAAACCAATATTTCAAGGACAATGAAGTTTCAGAACATAGTGATTAACAATAATGTATGTTGTTGTCGAAATAGGAACACAGACACCAAAATGTTTTGCAGACATTTATTGCTGTACATAATACTCAGTTTTGAATAGATTTTCTTTGGAATTTTTTCCTGTATAGAAAACTGGAAAAGTACAAGAAAACAGAAGATACTTTTTTTGCAGCACTTCAGTGTTTTGATTGTTTTGAAAAAAATATGTTGAATATGATCATGTATAAATATAGGAATAAAGACTACTCAAGTGAATCATCATTTGCATAACTGAACCAAATCTTTCATTCTTTGATACAGAATACTATCTCTGAATTTGGCTGGACTATAAGTGAATACTGCCATGTGGTTATCACAATTACAGATAAATACTGATAATTGAATAAAGCTTTAGCATGTACATTTTCTAGCATCATCATCTTATGTGTGGTTTTTTAAAATTATTAAAAGTTAAAAGATATTTCACCATCATGAAATGGTATATTTTTCAAAATGCACAATAAAATAATTGGGGGTGTTTAAGTTTAGACTAAATAGTAAAGGAGGCTGGAAATACAATTCTATCACCATGTACACTTAACTAAACTTTAAAAGCACAGCTTATTATAGTCCCATTTCTGTTAACATATTTACTTTGAAATGAAATATATGTGCAACTAAGCCAAGATATTTTTGCTTAAGAATTTTAACTCTTGCATGTTTTGCTTTAAAAATTTAGCTCTATTGTTTATGCATTATATTAGATTAGAACTATAAAGTTCTAATAAAAATTTATCATATTTTCTGTACTTTTTCTTATGTGTAATGCATTTTTAATTTACCAGTCTGTAATATGAACTTGTAAAACAACATGGCACATGGGAGGACAGATATTAAAAATGGTTTTCTTACTGATAGATAGGGTTGGCTGGCATATTCGTCACATCACCTTTGGTTCCAGGAGTAAATCATCCTGAAATCAATAAAGTAGACTGAAATGTATTGAAACCACTTTTATTAGATTAAAATTATAGGTTTTCTAAATTTAAAATACATTTCCATAACTGGAAGATCCATTTCCTTAACCATAGCCTACTGAAGTCAATGAAATTATGCCATGAATAAAGTTCTATTCAGATGGAGCTAGCTGTTCCATTAGGATCTTAAGAAAAAAATATCCTTATCATATCACACTACTGTACAACTTACCTCTAGTGATTTCACATTTATATTATTATTCTCAATAAAAGAAGGACGCCAAACTACTAGAGAGTGTCCAGAGAAAGGCGACCAAGATGGTGAAAGGCCTCAATGGCAAAATTTATGAGGAGAGGCTGAGGTCACTTGGTTTTTGACCAAGCTGAGGGGTGATCTGGCCTCATTGCAGTCTAAAACTCCAAGAGGAGTAGTGGAGGGGGAGGTGCTGATCTCCTCTGTCTGGTGACCAGCAGCAGGACATGAAGAAATGGAATGAAGCTGCCTCAGGAGAACTTCAGACTAGACATTAGGAAAAGGATCTTCACTGAGAAGGTGATCGGTCATCAGAACGGGATCCCCAGGGAAGTGGTCATGACATCAAGCCTGTCAGCATTCAAAGAGCATCTGGACAATGCTCTGTTGTATGGTTTGGTCTTAGGTAGTCCTGCAAGGAGTAGGGAGTTGGACTCAGTGATCCTCATGAGTCCTTTCCAACTCAAGATATTCTATGATTCTATGATTCTATTTCTGTAATCCTCCCATATGAGTTTGTCACTCCTGAAAAAAATAAGACTTAACTGATGACATTAGGTACATCTGCAATTTTCTTAATAGTTGATACATCATCACTACCTTACACGTCAGCATCCTTTGTAGAGGACAAGCTAATCTGAGTTAATGGTGTATAAATATTTATTAATAACAATCATAATACCAAAATAGCAGTGATTTTCACAGAGATCCTACATGCCATAAGATTTGTACTGGGTACAAGGAACTGCAAATATGAAAATTCTTACAAGAGTGAGGATTAGAACTCTTACCTAAATCGCTGGGTTTTTTACCACCTTCGAATGAAGTAAGAGACAATTTTATATCACCAGTGTTTTACACTACTTTTTGCAGTAGTTATGCTAATTCAGTGCATTTTACAATTAACTCTTGCAACTTTTCAGCTACTAGGATTATAGCTGAATAGGTTGTTTGTAATTAGTTTTATCTACAGGCTTATATCATATAGAGAAATCTCTAGAAATAGGTTTTAGAGTAATATGAGTTTCAATGCACAGAATGGAAAGAATGAAGTAATATTACACTACATTGATGACAAGTTTCAAAGCCTGTTTGAGTATTTATTGTTCTTTTAATACATACGTATATGTTAAGGATTTTCTCTTCTTTATAATCACGTCAGGAAAAAATAAATGATGCTGTGCTATATCCTTGTATTTATTTTACCCAATTTGTGGAAACTTTGTTTCTAAGGCTATTGAATTTCAGCAGAACTGAATATGTCTCATTATTTGGAGAAGAAGAATGCAGTCCAACTCATTAAATCTGGATGAGGCGAATATATTCTAATTCTGGTTTGTTGTGTATTATACAGCAAGCATTTTCTCCATCAAGCTTTAGGCATTATATTAGCTAAAACAGTCAATCTCCATATGGTCTCTCTGTCACCACTGAAGAAAGTTCTTGTTGTAGCCTTTGCTTAGGTAGAGCTCCTTAATGTGGTTTATTTCAGATATCATTTAATATAAATAAAGATGGAAGTGGCAAAGATGGAAGAGGTGAAATTTGAGCTTTACTACGTTATTTTTAATCTGGTGGCAACAATGAGCTTTCAGGTGGGATGGGATATGATAATCTTAATGAACTTTTTCTTAATTGGACAATATTTGTTTTTTTAATCTCTACATAATATATCCATAACAACATAACCTCACAAGTGATTGGCAGTCATATATTGTTTATACATGGCACATCAGTCTTCTAAAATATGAAATTTTCTTCTATTTTCTATATCACAAGTGCATTACAGATCTGAAAGTTGTCAAGACTTTCTATTATAAATGTGTCATTTTTAGGCTGATGGCTGTTGTTGCTCTATGCTTCTCCTCGTCCATGAACGTGTTCTGTAATATCACTGCCATGACACCCTATTGAGTTAAGAAATGCTAGGCATTAACCAAACTTAACTGGCTAAACTGGCAAATATAAGCTATCAGAATGAACACAGCTTTTTAGAAACTTTATTTAAATAAAAAAATGTTAAATATGGGGTTTAAGAGATTAAAACCCGTTGTTATAAACACATACAAAGATTAGAGTTCATTTCCATTTTAAATACTTACTAACAGGCATACCAAGTGGGGTAAACATGTAGGACAAGATCCCAGGGCTCAGGATTACAGGATTCTAACAGCAGTCAATCCAAAGCAATGACAGCATGCGACAGAGGCAGGAGGTCCACTTATAAATACCTTTGTTGTGAGCCATGATGAATCTGTAAGCATTGTTGCTAATATGCACAATGATCCTGTTTGCTTTTTTTGGGTTTTTTTGGTGATTTTTACTTTTTTAGAGGCATTCATCTCACTTGCAATGACTCAGTTCTGCAGTTATTTTATTTTTCCTGTTTCAACATATGATTTTTTCTGTTCCAGAGCAACCAGCTTAAACCTTTAAGTGAAAATAACAAGAAAAATACAAATATTTAGGTGTTTTGAAACAGGAGTCTTCCTACTTGGCTAAAATATTACAAACAAAATACTCCACAGAAAATTTACAGGAAACACAATCAGGCTTTTTTATATATAATGTATAACTTTCTATAACATCATATTTTATCTGTTTATTATCAACATAAATAATGGCTATGTAAAGATTTTCACCTTAATTTGTGATTTTAATTATTGAAAAGTACGCCTTTCAGTTTTCAGGTTTGTAACTGCCAAATTTTAAGTTATATACCAGCTGTTATTTTGTTTATATACAATTTATTAGAAATGATAAATGATATATTCCTAAATACTCTTTATATATATTCCTATTACATATCCCTAAATACCTCTATGCAAAATTCATTCAAATTGCCCTTCACTAGAATATGAAGAGAATCTATCTTCTTGTATGAAAGCTTTGCAGTTTTTGTTAATATGTTTTATACAGTTTCCTTCCTTTCTCCACTGTTTTTTCACCTTAAGTATTTTGTATTGAATGACTTAAAACCCCTTGAAGTCGATAGAACTGTTTACATCCAGTAGGTCCATGCACTTCTATCCTCTATCTGAAGGGTCTATAAAAAAACAAAACAAAACAACAACAACAACAAAAAAACCCTAAAGAAAAGAAAAGTTTCTAAACATGATATATGTATGTGGAACATTTAAAGCAATTCATAAAAAAATGTTTAAAATTCCACATACTCAAAAAGGTGATCAGGGATGCAGTAGAAAGATTCCTGTTGACTTTATGCTTGGATGAGATTTGATGGCTTAAATCTGCAATATTGAAGCAATGCAACTCTCTCCCTTTGAATTGGAAACAATTGAACCATTGATACAGTAAGGTAGATAAACATGTGCTTTACTTTGAGCAAATGAGTTGTTCCATTCACTTTGGATGAATTTAAAGTCACGCACCCACTTACAAACATACATGGCAACATCATGATATAAGTCTTAGTGAAATGTAAATCAAAATTATATTTTGCAACTAGTATTAAAATAGAAAAGTGGCTCTGTATCGTAGAAGTGATTAAACTAAAAATGGTCTTGTATTTTGGTACCTCTTCATGTTTCCAGTGCTGCTTTCACTGAAACAAAATAACAAGATGAATAAACCCCCAAAGTAATGAATAATCTGCCACCACTTCCTTCTGGCTCCAAATGGTAACTAAATAATTTAGATAGACTCGTACTACCAATGAGCTGTCTGTTTTAACCTCACTGGACTAAGGAATACCCTTTGTCTCCAAAAGGCAGCACTACATCTTTCTCTGGGGCCAGATAGCCTTTGTGTGCAGCTGACACACAGATACACGTTTTCATGGCAAACTCTGAGGATATGTGCCAAATCATTCTGCCCAATCTATCCTGACACTAAGTTTTATATGCTTACCTTCCCCCCCACCCCGCCAAGGAGACTTTCCAATTCAGAGGTATTTTGTAGTAATTGATTTCAAGTGGGTAGAGATATAAAGCGCTCGAATCATTAATTTTTTGCTGGTGAAGTAAAATGATTTATTCAAGAACAAACTCTAAGGCGCTTGCTAAACTCTAGAGGAGAATCAGTTGAAGTTCCCGGTGTAACTTTGTATTCTTAAAGGTAACTTCTATTGCCTAAAATCTCGCTGCACTGAAAATTGACTTGTAATCTACTGGCATATGCATTTTTATATAGTAAGCCTTTAAAAAGTATTTTTAAAGATCTCTAGATCTCTAGTAGGAACTATTACTATTGCAATAATATTAGAGATATTACTTTTATTACCTTTCCGTTGGCAAAAATCCTACCATTATAATAGCATTATATTTTAAAAAATTACTTTTGTTGGAGTAGCTTGGTATTTGGAAAATTGATTACAAATTATACTGCAAAAAAGTGGGTTTTGTTGGTGGTTAGCAGCAGAAGAGTTTACCATTGTAATTTTACTAGGATATATTTGTCTTTAATGATCTCAAGTAGTATATAATTTTGCAGTGAGCAAAATGAACAGAATAACTCAAATTTTGCTACATAATTTAATATAAATCACTGTTAGCACAGAAAAATCAGTACCTTTGTCTTCATTGTCTCATTCTTGTTTTTCCTTTGTCCCCTGTGCAACATGTTTACTTGCCCTCTTTCCACTACTTTTCCAACAGGATTTCTGATCTTCTCCACTAAAATAACTCCCATTTGTCAGCTGAACTATAGCAAACTTCCAGGCTTCAAAAATCCTGAATAAGGTCCTATATTGTAAGACTACATTTAAAAGTACAACCTGTTGTTCCTAATTTTATGAGAACAACCAAGACTGTATTAGGCTCTTTGGAAGCATGACTGAGCTCTAGCAGAGATGTCCTTATGACCACATAGGGTTCTCCCAGGTCTTTCGGTTCACAGGAAGGGGACCAGGCTTGACAACAGAATCAAAGAAACTAAGTTTGCTGTTAATATCTCTTTTTTTTTT
>VXBL01007712.1:540254-564294 GCA_013400195.1 Aramus guarauna
CTCCGCTTCCCTACCTGCCTGCCTGCCTCCCCCCCCTTCCCCCCCAAACATTCCCATTTCTCTAATGTTATCATTCATCAAAATGGCGTCGGTTTTCAGCATCTACCGGTCTTTTTATTTAATATCCACGCCGGGGCTGCACAGCCGTGACCCTACGGAGACTAGGAGGGAGCACAAGGGGCTTCTGCAGCCCAGCCATCTCCCTCGCCCGTTTAACGATGGGCGAAAATAAATGGCAGCCAGAAGGAGACGGCAAACGCACTTTCCTCCTTCCACATCCTCTGGGTCGCAAGTTGAATTTCAGCCTTGCCGTGCGTTTTCCTCCTCCTTGGCCTCACTTCTATTGTCAGCGCATACACGGCGTGTGTTTGCCGTGCTGGGGGCGAGGGCTGGCTGGTGGCGGGGGGAGTCGCCTCTCGGCTGAGGGGACTCGCTAGTTAACATCCTGCTCTTCCTGGAGGAGATGAGTTATAACGGGACCAGCATCTCCTCTATCCGTTTGCACTGGAGTCGTCATAACAATGCACCGAGGCAGAGGTGAATTTATTTGCCCAGTATTAAGAGTAGCGGGCTAGCTGTACGTAGCGCATGGTTCAGCCAGCTACGTTAATACGGGTGGGCACGACTGTCACACACAGGCACTTCTTGAGACGCTCATAGTCTCGGATAAGAGAAGTGAGGTGAACTGGGATCGTTCCTTCTGCTTAGGGGAAAAAAATAACAACTTGGCGAAACAGGTTTCATGATAAAAATCTGGATATCCATGCCAATGGGACGTTGCCTTAATTACTGGGGAGAGCCTAAGTCTGGGGAACCAGCGGACCCTTATTGTCTTGCACTTTTTCGGAGGCGGTTACGGAAGGTCCTTAGACTTCAGTGTGGCTGGATTTAGCAGTGGGGTGAGGGCACAGACAATTGTGCAGTTACCGAATCAGACTGGGAATCCTTTTTTCTTTTTCCTCTCCATTCATTATATGTTGGGGTTTTTTTTTCCTCTTCCGACTGTGTGCTTTAACGCTAGTGGTGGGTAGAAGACTGGCATTGTCTATCTCGTCACCTTTTAAGTGTATTTAAAATAAGTGTCTTAGGCTTTTGATCAATTGGAAAAAATTCTTCTTAATGTCCTTTAATTAATGAGCTTAAAAGAGATCATTGTCGCTTAAGAAGTGTTAAAGGAATACATCAGGATTACTTAGGCAAGTGATTTCATCCGCACCAATGTTGAGTTGTTTTCTTGGCAGTGGCTGAAATGCTTGGAATAAAACACCACATTTTGGGTGGGTTATTTGGTAGCAGAGTAGTCGTTTTGCTCACTTAAGAAGAATGCAGGCAATAGCTAATTGCTATTCTCATGTGTTTGCTAATGACAAACAAATAGCCCATCAGAATTTACAATTCATTCCTTCTTAGTTTTGGCATTTCTTTTGCAGTATTTTCAAGCAAGGTTGTAGTTGTCACTAGGCACGTTTTCGTGCAGGGCTTTATTTTTTTTAAAGGGGTCTGATCATTTCTGCGTGCTGTGGTTACCATTGGGGAAAAAAAAATCTACCTTTGAGATATAATTCGGATTTTATTCTTTTACTGAATTAAGGAATCTATGTGGATTCTTTAATTTGCTCAGAATAAACATACATATTTTAAAATGTCAAAGGCATAGTCTAAACATGTCTTGTAGAATGACGCAACTGGTCAGATGTAAATGCATGAATTACTGGATGAGTTTAAAGATGTAACATTTTGTTTATTTGTGGGTCTGGGGAGGAAAAATCAAAGTTTGTAAGCCATATTAACCATGCATATCTCAATTTTTCAGAGGATGGCCAGTATTTTCTAAAGGTCCTCATACCTAGTTATGCTGCTGGATCTATAATTGGGAAGGGAGGACAGACAATTGTTCAGTTGCAGAAAGAGACTGGGGCCACCATCAAGCTCTCTAAATCCAAAGATTTTTACCCAGGTAGGTGCAAAAATTAGCCAATTCTTTATTTTTCAATCCCAAGGGATGTATGTACATGTCGGTATGTTTCCTATATTGACTAAACTTCCAGTGCAGCTGGAAGTATTATTTCTCAGAAAAGTATGTTACAAAGTGCAACATTGAATATAAATGTTCTGTCTGTCTTGGTGTATGGAATGGACTGGGCACTAACTGCTTGAAATATGTTTAAAGATGTTTACAATCTTGTGAAAGAATATTTTCCTTAACATTTTGATTGCTTTGTTTTTTAGTTTAAAATAAAAATAAATCTAGCTTTAAGGAACAAACTTGCCAGCTGGTGTAAAAATAATTGTTCGTTTGAAGTTTCCAGACATTGTAATGACAATTAAGCTAGAATGAGTAAAAATGAGAGGCTGCCTCTTAAAGAATGGGCCATTTACTTTAAATCCATTATGTACCTTCTTTCTGCTTCACTGCTTTGTTCACTGGCTCTGGAGTGAAGTAAAGAGGACAAGTGCTGCTCTTTATATATTCTTTATGTTATGTTTATCATGATGGTGGAAGAAAACTCTATTATAAAAGTGAAATGCTTTGGATGAATAAAGAAATGAGGATTTTATATCAACTATATTAATACACAAGAAAGGAGTTTGTAAATTTTGTGTATAACAATAATAAATACCTGATTTAGCATTTCTCCTTTATAAGATTTCTGAAGAGAGACTCTTACATAATTATATACAAGATTTTAGCTTCTGCAATTGAATAATCACTTTTTTCCTAAAGATGAACAAATTAGCATTCTGTAATTGAACTTTGTTCTAGAGGACTTTTAAAAGACTGACGCAAAATAACAACATAGCTAGCACTTTTTGGTTTTATGATTTTGTTATTTTGAAGAATAACTGGTGATTTAGAATTGAGTTGACTAGCTGTTAACGACTCTCTTCTGTTGGAAAAATAAGAGCTGCTTTGCATTTGATCTAGTTTAACAAGGTGACTGAATTCTACAAAATAGTGCAGGCAGTTGGTATGGATGTTAATGAACACTAACATTGGAGCATTTAGCTTTCCCATCCTCTAACTTCAGTGTCAGGCAGAAGTGAATGATTTTTTTATTAATGGAGAGATTGTGGTCTATTTACAATGATGATTTTTGATGTGGAAATTTTAATGCACCTGTTGTACATCTCCTTAATGAATCTAGTTTATAATACTTAAATACCAGAGGTTAAAGTGATGCATATAGTTTTTTCCTGTTGAAAGATACAGCCTATGAATTGATGTTTGTTGTCTTTTTTTTTTAATTTTCTTTAGAAAGTTAGAAAAAAATGGTCTTTTATTTTGAAAGGTATGTTAGAGTGGAAAAAAAAAAATCAATGTAGAATTGTGAAAACTCTTAGAAGAAATAAAAGCATTCAAAAGAGCCTGATTGCAGAATTAATAACATAATCTGGGTAAAGAGCCGCAATAGTAAATTAAATTCACTGTCAATAGATGAAAATGAAATAGATTTTCTGCATTATACATGAGGTGGTATCAGATATGCAAGGATGTTACAGAAAATTGGTGTTTATGAAGAATATTCCAAATACCAAATTACAAGTCTTTTCATTTTACTACAGTTTATTTACACTCACTTGGAAAGGACGCTCCAAAGATTAGATCTTTTGTTCAGTGCTCTAGCATAGTTCTTCTGTGTTCTGATTAAATCAGAATTACATATTTTTTTGTGTAGCAAATTGTAAAGATACAGCAGTAGTAGCAGAAGAACCTTTGAAAAATAAAAATTAGCAAGCTAGAATGACGTGTAAAAAAGTTTGTGACAAACATATTGTCTCTTAAAATCAGTAGTAATAATATAAATAACTAGGGCAGTGAGGCTCCAGCAGTTTCACTGTAACAGGTGCAAATGAAGTTCCAGTTTGGCTTCATACAGTCTGCTTTGAATTTGCAGCCACATTGTGTTGTGTAGAAAATGAGTGTTTTAAGGAAGTTGGTGACGGATACCTGCTAGAGCATGGAACAGGGATGAGAAACGGATTCCAGCCTGGCTAGCTCTCGTTAGTCTTTCTGTTTGCGTTTGACCACCAGCCCATGGAATTTTCGGAGGTCCTGGCATTCCCTGAGCTGATGGCTTTTGGGTTTCTTCCAGACTGTCGTACTCATATAGTGTTAGGGAATACAAACCTTGTGAAATAGCTAATATAAAGATATGGTTTATTTTACTTTTGAAGTTTCTTAAACAATTACTGTTTCCTAATAGAACTTACTTAGTCCATACCGCTGATGTTTGTGACTCTAAATGTGTTTAATGTATATTTTGCTATGGAAAGTTCTCTCGCCGAAGCTTCTGTGAAACTTTTCTGGTTTTGTTTTTTTTTTTTTTTTTTTTTTTTTTTTTTTTTTTTTTAAAACTTCTAGCACAGTTTGAGTAAGTTGCTGTTTGGAAAGGAGGAAGTTGGTTGTAATACAGAAATCATGAGTAGTTTCTATGATCTAATAGTGTTCTTTTTTTTTTTTCCTCTGTGATATAGGACTTCACTATGCAGACTGATTTCTGTTGGAATTATTTTTGTGCATCAAAAGGTGACATAATTACTGAAGAATTATATGGCAGCTCTAATTACAAGAAATTGAAGGAAAAAACAGCTTTTCGCTGAACATGTTAGTTTACAAAATAGGAAGCAGTATATAAATACATTGCGGTCCACTACAGTCTTATTTTTTGAGTACACAATTTATTCTTCTCTTTTCAGGTTACCAGCTGACTTTTTCTAATTGTCTGGATTTCTGCAATTTGACTATGGTTATTATGTTTAGATTATCCCTGATTCTTTTCTGTTCAGGCTTGTCCCCCTAGATTAGTGGAAAAGAAATTAAAATGGCAAAATATGCCCTATTTTTAAACTTAATGGTGCTGATCCTTTCTGCAGAGAAGTACAGAGTGTGTATTGACTAGTAGGTTCTGGTCCAAAATTTAAATACAGATGTAGCTGTGCTACTTTAATGTTAATGAAGTGAACTAAAGAAAGTGGTCATTCTGTGAAGCTATGTTAATGTATGGTTTTATTTTGAATAATATAAAAAAAGAGTCAGTATTTCTGTTGTATTAAGCTCTCATTGTCTTATCTGTTTCTCCATTCTGAATTGTAGTGAGCACTGGACTGAAAACTACTCTGGACATATGTATTTTTTCCCATTGCGAATGCTGGCGCGCACTCTCGCTTGCTTGCTTTCTCTCATGCACTCTTGCTCTCTCCTTCTGCGGTCCCGCCCCAGTCTCACACATACACATGCACATATGCGCGCACACACACGCACAAAATTATGTTACATCGCATCATGTTGTTTATCTTGCAACAGGATCTTGCCTGGTCTGAACTTGGTGCTTGAGTGAATTTGAGCTCGGTCAGTGTTTTTCAATTTATTGGAATATGAAGTCATATGTGTACTGAAATTAGATCATATTAAGAGCAGAGATTAATAAAAACATAATTAAATGGGGATAAGGTTTTACTGCTTATAACAATAGATTAGCTGTGTTGTTTTTATAGCAGATTTCTAATCAGTAGTGATCTAAATGTTTGGAAAATACAAAAGGTGGAAGTTTCCTCCCCCATCTCGTGTAGAGAGTGTATGAAGTGTTGTGTGGCTATGTTATGTTTTTACCAAGTGACTTGTATTTGAGATGTTTTACATCTGAACATCAGATTTTTTGAAATATTCAGGTATTATGGGAGATTGAGCGTCTAGCTAATCATTGTGCAAGTGCCCTTTTCAAAAATCTCTTATTCTGACTCTTAAAAACCTTTCAAACATGTTGAATGTGTAAGTAACACAACTGTACAAGAATTTATAATTAATAAGTTCATTTTCTAGCTTCATTACTCCTATTAACCTGTTAGGAAGGAGGGAGGTATAATATATCAAGCTTGGTTCAGCAATATTATTTCCTTTATATAATAAAGGAATTGTCATGTTAATTTATAACTCTTAAAAATAACCTGGAGTGTAGTAGGGAAAATAATCTGTTTTAAAAATCAACACTTGAAATAATGTTGAAGTGAAATACTGCTTTTTTCAACTATGGAAGAGAAAAAAGAGTAATGGAGTTAGAAGCGAGAATGACGATAGTTATTAGCTGTCTGTTGTCATGCTTCCTTGAAGGTGGTTTGTCATGCATCAGTAAATGCATCTCACTTTTATTCTTGATACTTCTAATATTTTCTAAAGTGTTAACATTAGCTAATTGAGACTTCATAAGTATATATCCCAGATTTTCAGATTCTGTTGTAAGCATTTAGTTATATGAGTAACTTTAGGGATAATGGCACTGAGGAAATGACTAAATAGTGAGTAGAGATTTCAGAGGTGGAATCTAGAGCTGTGTAGGTTTGTAAAGTAATCACTGGAATTACTGATCTTTCTACTAGTTAAAAAAAACAAACCCACAACAAAACCAAAAACGGCCACCAAAACCCCCCCAAGTGTTGATTGCCAGCTGTTCAGAGAGATAATTCTCAGTTGGACAGTTGTCTGTTGCCTGGTTACTGGAACAGAATAAAAAAAGTTAGCTTGTTAGCCAAAAGATCCTTAGTATTTTACATTTAAAAGGATGTTGAAACTGAATATATAACTTGATATGATCTTGAGATTGTTACAGATCTAACTGACCCAGCATACTACTGTTTAGCAGCTTCTCATTTGGTAGGCTTAGAGAATTTTTGAGTGGAAGTTTAAGTAGAAATTTTGCACTGATTTCTTCTACATGTAGGGACTTTTTCATGTTAATAAGTGAATAAACTTTGACATAGTAAATTGTTTTGGTTTGCACAAGTGCTGTGACTTTGTTTTGTATAAGAAAGGTTTAAAACAACTTGTGATGGATTTGGAATGGTTAGTCTAATGTTAATAAATGATACAGACTAATTATATGTGCACTTGTTTGGCAAAATAAAGAACAAAGTGAGGATGGCTGTTATCACAGGGAAATGCCATATTTAATAATTTTTTACTTTTTTCTTGTGATTAATTTTGTCTAGTTTTCAATATAATTGAAAACCAAATGATTCTCAGTACATTAGAAAGCTTTTAGTAACAGTATTGTTTTTTGATAAAGTTGAGATTTCTGTAAAGATTCATTAAGAATACCTATTTTCTGGATTCATGCATTCTGGAAAAAAAAGACAACAAAACTTAAGAAAAATAGCCGCAGTTGGTATGCAATGAAAATTTTAAATTTTACTCTTTCACAAAGTTTCAAATTTCCATACATGAGTGGTGTTTTTGCAGATAGAACAAAGTTTTAATGGACATCTGTGAGAACATAGGTCTTCGAGCTAATATTTAAAAAATGTAAACAGGCAATGTCTGAATCTCTTAATTGTTTTCCTCTTCTTCCTCATGCAGTAAGAGAAACATACTCTCGCTTTTCTTAATGGTTGCAACCTATAACAAGCAAAACTTTTTTTCAAATACTCTTTGATCTTTGTTCTTTAATTAATTGCATTAACTTAGATATTGTCCTCAGTAGTTGACCACCAAATTTATTTTGTCAGTGATCAGTAGCTTTTTGGCCAGGGAAGAAAATCTTGGATTTAGTGAATTTGTCAGACTGGCTTTTAGAAATGGAGCACAGAGGGATTTGGGAGGAGAGCTTGCGCCCGATTACTATCTCATTTCCGTCTTTGGACACATCTCTAGCATAAAGTTAAGCAACATCTGTAAAGATTTGACTGGCAAACATCTCTCTGGGATTCATCACTGCATCCTGCAGCAGGTGCAGTCAGCTTTGCAGTCCATCTTAAAAAAAGGTTTGTTTTTAACATTTATCAGTAGGCCAGTGGGAGTTAATGACTTGGTGAGGAGTATGGTAGTTGTCAGTTGTCCAGTGTTGGAATGCTGCAGGTAATTGGGCTGGACTGGTGAGAGCTGTGGCAGTGTGCTTCTCACGTTGCACTGCAGCTGCTGTTGATCTTAATTAATCTGACCCTCAGAGGCTGCAGTGTCATGGTATAAAACGCAATACATACTAGAAATGGAAAGGCTGCTTTTTCGACTCTTATTGATGGTCATGTTTCTAGGTAGGCTGTTTGGTTTTCTAATTGGATTTGTTTGACACTAGCCTAAAATTCTTAATGTACTTCAATCTAAAACTATAATACATTTTTCCTGTTTATCAAATATGTCTGTGGAGTAATGAAGCTGATAAACATGTTTTTGAAATGTCACTGTTATAATGGACTTCGCAAAAATATTTGTGTTTATTTTGACAACAAATACAATTGTCTGGAAATGAAAAGAATTATATTGTTTGTGTCTGGTATGAATTTCTGGTGTACTGTAGTACACTCTGTAGTGGGGTATGCCTGGTGGTCTTGCTGGCTAGCTCAGTCTTGTGATCCTTTTAAGGATTTCTAGTAACATGGAGACATGTAAAATTGGAATTTGGTATTTAGCAGTTGGAATAAATGAGTGTGCCGTGCATGTGCGAGACTATTAATTTACTGTATATATACTGCTCTCTTCTTTCTGATTGCATGACACGGCTTCAGGAAACTATCAGGATCCTTACATTCACCCTGGTATTCAGGGCCATTCTGTCTTTCCATCCCCCAAAGGAAATATCAAACCAGAGTTTAGCCTAGAGATGTTTTAAATGTTACATTACAGACTTGTAAGATTCTATTTTGTCTTATTTTTGTTTTGATTTCAGAGGTATCTGCATCCCAGTTTGTGGTTATTCATAGTATTATAAAGATATTTAAAAATAGAGAAATGATTGTCAGGAAATTCTGTTTTAAATTTCCCCTATATTTGATAGACTATTAAATATTTTAATACATAATAAAATGACAGCTACCTAAATTCCCATCCCCCCATATTAACTTGTTTTCACTTTAACATGTTTGATAATTAATTATGGTTGAATCTGATTGGGATTTACTTAATATTAAAAGTGCTGTTCTTGATTATAGCCAAGAATTAAAATTTATTTGCAAGTAGTTAACGGGTCTGATTGAACTGTCAGTTTAAGGCAGGATTTGGAAACATGTCTATGGAAGTCATCTCCCAACTGTACAATGCTAACATGTCTTTGTGACTTTTGAATATGAATTTATCACTCTTTGCTTGAGCTAGTTATCAGCAATACTATTGTGCCTTGCTCTTCTCAACTTTAGAATTGCAATAGATTTTGTGTAAGGTTTAAGTGTTCTGCATAATTGATGTAAAATTAAGTCTCCTTCATGAAAGGCCAGATAATATAGGTTGATGTATAAAGAAGCTGATGTAAATAAGTAGCTATGTGACCAGAGGGCACTTGAAAGAATAGTATATCAGGGACCTGGTTTAAAGTTCTGCATTGGTGATATGAATGGTCTGGGTTCAGATCCCTTTAAGTGAGGAGGAGATACTCTTGTCAACTTATATATATATGAAAGTGATTATGTAACGTTATCATTTTTTTGGATATAAAGAAGCATGAATCTGAGACAAAATTTCATATTTGCCTGGTCTTGTAGGTTTTGATTGTGAAAAACTAAACATCTGTTTTTCATCATTGATCTCTCACTGCATCCTGCAGGGCCTGTCATCTCAGCATTGACAGGATCAGATGAAAAATACAATCGATGTGTTGACATTTTTTTGAGAATCACTCAGGTAAGATTACTTGTTATACAGAACTACAGTGAAATTCATGGCTGCTGCTAATGTTTCACCAGTTGGAGCCTTTGCATTCTCAATCATTAATTAAATTAGATACTGAGGTTCTCTGCATGTTCCCTTGTTTCTATTTTAAAAGCACTTTTTGTGCCTTGCTCAGTGCCATTTAACTCTCTTGTAATTTCCCACATAAAGAGCTTCACACATTTGTACTATTTTCCTCCACTTCATAGAGTGGCACCTGTTTGCTTGAATCAAGAACCATAGTGCACACCTCCAAAGCTCTTGGAAGATTTGTATGTACATGTATTTTATTTTCAAGTAGTGACTTTAGTTCTTTTTAGATTCTTCATTGGTAATATGGGGAAGAAAATTCTCTGTAGAGAACCAGATAATCAGAGGCAGCAGCAATTTATTATCTTCCTAGTGTGTTCTAAACACTCATTTTCAAACTGTACATGAAAAATTACAAATATTTAACTGAATATACAACTGTGGAGTCTTTCTTTTTATAACATAAATTATTGAAAATATTTGTATGAAGTCATGTACTGGAAAAGTAGGAAATGGCAAGTGTCCGTTCACTTGGCTTCGTTGAGTATCCAATGTGCTTATGGAATTAAAACTCTATCAGAGTGTATTCTCAGAGAGTTGGGCAGTGAAATGGCATGGCTATGAGGGAAGGGGGAGGAAAGATCAGTTGGGCCATATGACGAGTTGGAGCTTGATCTAGCTGAGGTTTACATTTTATCTGCATCTGTAATCTGGCGTTAGGAAATGACAGAGTTTAAGTAGGATAGTGGTAGTAGTAGCAGCAGCAGCAATTCGGGTGCTGCAGCAGATACCATTTTGGCAGCAGTATTGAGCTGGAGTTACAGAATATATATATGTTTTCTTGTAATCTGGCAGCCTACCAACAGTTTTCCTGAGGAATTAAAAAAAAAAAAAAAAAAGGAAATAGGTGGCTTTTTAGCAGTTTGTTAACCTGGATTTGAAGAAAACTTCTATGGAACAAGAGAGGCTCTTCCGGCATTCTGTCTGTGCTGATTTTCAAAGATCTGCAATGAAATGCTGCTACTGGATGCCTTAAAGCTTTATAAAAATGAATTGTTGCAATGAGAAGTGTTAGACATAGAACATGTATGGGATTTGTTTTCTGTCTTGCATGTGTGTGCGCACTTCATTCTTTGTATGTCTTCTACTTACTGTATTAGATGAACACTTGGCAACTCTGTCAATCTAAAGTAAAATATAGATTCCCAAGGAACTCCTTATATCACTTCCCAACTTCTGAGTCTTCTACTGTGCAGTGCAGCACACCTAAGTCTTCCAGCTTTTGTTATTACTTTTCCTTAAGCAGCATTTACTTTCTAGTGTAGCGAAATGCTCAAAAAAGAAAAAAAGGAAATGTTAACTTTACAAAGGGTTGCTTTTTTTTAGGGTTATAAATTTTTGTGTGTTTTGTGTAGGTTGGTAATGCCAAGTGCTCATCTAGTATTTGCACTGCTTTTAACAATAATGAAATATGTATTTTATAATTTTATAAGCTGTCTAGTTCTGAATGGATCTACATCTATGACTAGCTGTTCTAGTAAGTGCCAACACTTACATTATATACATTAAATGCATAAATTCTTTTTTTCTGATGACTTGATCCCAAACAACCAGAAAAAAGATGGGATAATTTTGTGTGATGAGCAGGTAGACTCTTAGGATTGAACAGGAAGGATCCTCTATAAAAAGGAAGTTACCTCATGTAGCCAGTAGCTCTTCATTTTACTTGAGTTCATTTCTGTCCCTGAATAGCAAGTATGTAGAAGAAGGAAACAAATGGTTCCTCCAGTAGTCAGATTTTAAATTAGTTAGGTTGTCTATTTTTAAGTGTATGTAGAAATCCACATGCAATTGGTATCCTCAGAGCTTTAGTCTTGCATGTTCTTGATAAGAAAGTCAACGAAATGGTCAGTTATATTTGTCCTTCTTTAGGTTTCCTGTACCTTTTAAAAACAAAACCTCCTTAGTTGATACAAATGTTTTATAATCTTCTAGTCTTAGAGATATAGATAGTCAAGGTCAATGTTAGAATTAAATAATATATTTATACCTTGCTAATATTAATTTTTATTTCAGTTTTTAAATGGTACTTTGTTGATTAGTAACTAATCATTCTCTTGTTTCTGTATTACCTTTTTCCAGTGGCTCATGTTTTTGATAGTACTTACTATTTGAAAGAACGTGACTTGTGATGTTCAGAAGTAGTTCCAGTTCTGTCCTTCACACTTTGTTAGTTTAGCTCTTTCTGATTTGGAGGATGCAGACAAGAGAAGGGTACAACATTTAGTCATCCATAATTGTAAAATAAGTACCTTGGTTTTTCCCTTTGCCAACACACATGCATATACTCAGAATAAGGAAAAAGGAACTCCTCATTATTTATCCACTTTTTGTCCTTTTTTGACAGAATAACTTATTAATAAGTCGTGTAAATGACTGTCATGCTTTCAGTGTTGGCTAGTCCAGGAATTTAAGTTTCATCTTATGCAAAATTCTTCTTGTGTGTTTTCTTCTGTAAAGATGTCTCTGCTTGTAAATTTTGGCAGATTTATATTGGCTGTCTGGCGATCATTGATTTTTTTCATTATTTATTTATTTGGCTTTTTACTAGAATGGCCAGTTATGATTTGGGTGCCTTGTTTCTCCTAATAGAAACTTTCAGAAGTGATGACAACAATTTACTAAGGGTTGCAGTATTTCAATTGCAATTGAAATGTAATGACCTTTTCCTGAAAATACATATATACTTGTGCAGGCTCCTAAGATAATGCAGGGATTTTTTTCTGTGAAATGTTACTGCATAGGAGATCAGAATAGGTGATTGTAATGTTCTCTGTAGTTGTAAGCATGACGGTGTCTTAATCTGTATGTATTTTTCCTGTCAAAGATTCTATGAAGACAAAACTGAGAGAGCACGTAGGGGTTTTGGTGTAAATTAATATATATTAGTAACACTGGTTTTGTGTGACAAGGTTTCTGTATTGTAAAGTATGCTTACTTGGGAGGTGCAGATAAGCTGATGATTGCTGTCTGATATTCAAGTAAAGTGTGCTTAAAAATAAAAGTACTTCAGGAACTATTATAAATTTCTTATTTGTAGTATGACCTACCTCAGTAGGTCTAAAAAGAGGTGTAATGTTGTGATGCTAATTTAAAGGAAAAAGTGCTGTTAGTAGTTACCTACTGAATTGTAATGCAGTTTATTGGCAAGCCAAAGGAGAATGATGACATATTTTATGTGAAGTGATCTCAGTTTATAAACAAACAGATGTGTGAACTGTAGTGCAGATTCAGATACATGGATATTCTGGAATCCTCGTAGGTAAGCCTCTATGTAGAGGGAAAGACCAAGATATCCTAGGACATTTGAGTAGACTTTATCTCTCTGTATTGAATAATTTTTAAAGTTTCACTCTGCTTTAAGCAGGTTCAGTTGTGTTAATCCATTTAGAGTGCAGCAATTTTCACATAGTATTTAAATGCTGGATTCTAAGGGTGTTATTACTTCCTCATTTTCTTTTTTCCTTGTTCAAAAGCAAAAGATGGTTTTCACATTGGATTTCTCTTACCAGTGTTTCTTTTGGATAGAAATAACTTACTGTGTCATCTACTTCAAGGTGTGGGATGTCCTCTATGCTTGTCCCCTTCCATGGGGGAAATTGAGGAATCTTGCTGGACAGGCCATCTTACAAATGCTGAAGATTGTTAGAAAGATATATTTCATGTAAAAAAATACTATGCGTATGCTGCTTGCTTGGGGAAAACCCCAGTGATTCAGTCTCAATAGGTATTTAATTTCAATTTTTAATCTTCAAGTTATTTTTTAGAGTTCCAAGTTTTTCCCTCTACAAACTTTCACATTCTGAATTTCAGAGTAGTAGTTCAATGTGTTTTAAGCACAGGAAAAATTGTAGTTTATTTCATAAGCATTTTAACATGCATGGTCTTTTTTACTTCCACTTTTATACTTGATGTTCAGAATGGAAATTCTGCCAGTAAAATATAACCATCACTCTGAATTCAGATTTTGTGGTAAGTAAAACTTCGCATTTTTAGATAGAGTGAAGATTTTTGGAAGTAATCAAAACCTGATGAATTGTTTGCCATGCTTTGTGTTGCTTGAGATCAAATATTCCACTGAAGTTGAGCATTTCTTAGTTGTCCAAACTCTTTATATATGCAGGTTAGTGCAGTGAGATACAGTTCTTCCATCTTTCCACTGCTGATGTTCTATTTAGTTTCAGCAAAAAGGAATACAAATTCTTTTTCTTGTCTCTTAAGCATAAGGGCTTAAAAAGAGAATTTCTTTCCTATTCGCCACTGCCTCCCAAGAAAGTAAGTGGAGACACTCCTATGAAGGCAGTAAAATTACCAGCAGTTTCTGTATACAAACATTAAATTCAGGTAAGTACTGAACTGATGCAAGGTGGAATATACATCCAGTCTACATAGTCCCATATTGGTGTGTTTTCACATAGGGATAGATGAAAAATAGTGTGTATATATATAAAAAAACCCTCAACCAACCAAAGAAAACCAAACCTATATATGATTCCAATTTAGGGCTTTTGTTAAAAGACTCCTTTCTAAGGATTTTACTTTTTCTATCAAAGAATTTTTTTTTTTTTCCTTGGTCCTCGTCTATGGTAGTTAACATTTACTGCTGCCTTTTTCTCTAAGGAGGAATGTGTTCTCACCATTTTCTAGCCTTGCAATCAACTGTAATTGAACTTCTCAGCTGGATAGAGCTGTTTGTATTTGGAGATGTCTTTCTTCCTGGATTCAATTTTAATATGGTCAAGTAAATAATCAATACAGGAATAATGCATGTGCTTTGGTGAGGATCATACAGGATGCCTTTTCAGTTATAAACAGATGTTTATCAAAAATAGGTATATAATACAGGTCACCAGTGTGGACTTGACAAATGTATGTGTTCTCTCCTTTTGGGATAAGTGTCTTACAGCTCTTTCTTTTTAGTTCATGGTCTCTTTGCAAGAAAAATTACATTGTTTTAAAAGTTCCTCTCAGTTTTGAATACAGAAATATGACCCTTTACTAATGCCAAAAGCAGGACAAATTTTAAAAACTTAGTGTATATAATCAACAGTATTTTGTAATTACATTATTGTTTAAAATGTAGCTGGATTTTCTGATATTAAAAAAGATAATTCTGCATCTTTATGTATAGACTGGCTTTTTAATATATTTGTAAATCTGTTCAGTAATTCCGTGTAGGAAAATACTGGCTTTATACTAAAGTATGCCAGTCTTGCTAAAAGGTCCATTTTAAAAGAGAAGCGTTAGGTCTAATCCAGATTAAGTTACAAATCCTCTTCAAACTAAACATTTTCTAGAATCTATTTCCATTTGCAAATAATTGCTCTTGTTAAAAGCATTATATCTTTTCTTTTGTTGCAACTTACTTGTAAGTATAGAACTGACTGAATTATTTAAAAATTATATAAACAATTAGTGGGAAGGATTCTGTAATTGACGTTCTAATCTGAAATGGTAAAAGGCAGGCATAGTTAAACTTTTTAAAAATAAATTCTAAGGATATACTGTCATTTTGATTTAAAATAGTAATCACGAAGTCAAATTATCCTTTTTTTTGTTTATTACATAAAATGTGTTGACTTAACTTTCAGAAGGATATTTTGGACTTTATGTCAGGGAGCAGACTGATGAAATGTGTATGGAAGAAATCAAATATCTACACCATTCTGCTTTTCAATATGGAAGAAAGTTGGAATACTTCAGATCTTCCTATATTCTGAATAGTCCAGTTGTTTACACAAGCCTTTATTCTTACAAAAGTTTTTCCCTTATTTATTGAAAATGAAAATGTAATTAAAAAAAAAAATTTTGGTTTAGTGTTTAAATATCTAATGCCTTTCAAATTATTTAAGCAAAAATTTAAATATTTATTTTTACATGTGTTTAATTTTGAGCTTAATAGAAACCTTCTATAAAGACAATTGCAGATTCAAGGACTTGATGCTCATTTAAAAACAAACGGGGAAGCACTTCTTAAACTCTTGTATGTTCTTATTTATAATGTAATCTGTGTTTTTAGAATGAGACAGTAAGTTCAAGTCTATCTTGATATTGTCTGCTTTCTGTTGAAATAAGTTATCAAAAATACCACCTACCATTTCTGAGAACTGAGGGAGCCAGTGGAAAATGCAGTTCATGACTAAAGGGTGTATCTTTACTGTTATTTTGTACTCCTGAACAAGAACCAAAATATTTGGAAAGTCTGCTACATAGTAATTTGGCTACTAATGTGTTAACTGTTTGTTTCCATGCAAATTTTGATTTTATTGTATAAAAATACATGTTCCTGTTTGAGTTGCAAAAGAAAAGATTAAGATTATGTAATGTTTCATGGTAATTATGTGTGATCTTTTTGCTTATTTACGCAAAGAAACATTAAAAAAATAATCCCTTTGAACAGCTGAAGTGACACCAAGCACCAGCTGGGGAATGTGAAATCAAATATTTTAGGGCATGATTTGTATTGAACTGCAATTAGAATATATGATTCTGCAATAGCGATTGTTCTGAGTG
The DNA here is from genome assembly GCA_013400195.1 of Aramus guarauna. NCBI lineage: Eukaryota > Metazoa > Chordata > Aves > Gruiformes > Aramidae > Aramus > Aramus guarauna. Next base: position 556,489 of record VXBL01007712.1, read on the forward strand.
AGGTCAAATTGCACATCAAGAAGGAACACAAGTGAGGTCTGTCTTCACTGCAACTGATGTCTGCACATGTGCTATTTCACAGTATTTTTTAATCAGATGCAAAACTGGGAGGATGACTCATTTAATTGTTTTATTTGTCCATTGTCAGTTAAGACTTAGTATGTCAGTAGGTGAATTAAAGTCTTGAAAGGAAAAATAAAAATTGAAAATACTAACACTGAGAAACTTACTATGAAAATGAATTTTGCACCTTAACATTTTACTAATTTAAAAGCATTACTAAAACATGAGAGACTTGTTCTAATATTTTTTCTCTCTTTTTTCCTTTTTTTTTTTTTTTTTTTTTAAACATGTAGTGTACTGCATGTTAAAAATACAGTATTGACCTACTGGTTTTGTAAAAGATAGCATTTTCTGTTTTCAGATAAAAGGGTGCATTTTGACACATTGTTTAAAAACTAGAATAGCTCTGCGTATGAAAACACAAACTGTGATAATTAGATAGATTTGCCATATGTGGTAGTTTAAGTTGGCATATATCTCAAATGGCATGTTTAATGTACTGTATTGCTGGAATTAGTAATTTTACAGCTGAAAGCTGTTAATTCTGTTATATTGACTCCCTCTCATGAACCTGTAGGTGATGATGGCAGACCTTTTTCTTTGCAAAGCCCTGGTTCTGATAACTTAAAAGGTGGTTATAAAATGCGGTATTTTTCATGGAATCTTTGACTACTGTGTGTTCCTCATAATATTTTAGATGTTTCTAACTACTTCAGAATTCTAAGACTTTTAAAAATATTGATACAGTTAGTGTTGAGAGGTGATCAGAATGTTGCTGTAATAAAATGTCTATAATGAGGAAAGAAGGAAGGTCTGTTTTTTCTGTATAGCCTATTTTTCTCAGTGTAGAACTTCCCTCATTTTTTAAGTTCAGGCAAAAATATTTGTCAATCTGAAGCACTTCAGAATTGTTAACAGTAATTAAAATCCTCACACTTTGCCTTTCCACACTGTGTAGCTAGATAAAAATCACTGGTCACGTGGTCACACATGACAGAAAGGTCAAGGGAGGAAAGCGAGACTTTGACTACAACTGTGTATGGCTGGGATGGAGTTAATTTTTTTCTTAGCAGCTTGTATGCTGCTAGATTTTACATTTGTGACCAACAAAGTGTTGACAGCACACTCATGTTTTATCTGTTGCTGAACAGTGTTTGCAGAGTGGCAAGGCCTTCTCAGATTTCCACTCTGCCCACCTCCCAGTGAGTAGGTTGGGTGTGCACAAGAAATTGGGAGGGAACACAACCAGGCAGATGACATGAACTGACCAAAGCTGTTCCATGCCATATAATGTCATCCTAGCTACAGAATAGAGGGGAGGGGATTTTAGGTAGCATATTTGCTCAGAGTGTAGCTAGGCAGTGGTCTACCCATGGAAGGTGGTGAATGATTGCCTTTTCATTGCTAATTTTTGGTTTTGTCACCTTCCTCTTTTTTTTCACTTATTAAAATATTTTTATCTTGACCCATGATTTTTCTTGCTTTTGCTGTTCCTATTTTCTTTGCCTATCCTGTTCGGGGCAGGGGAGGAATGAGTAAGCAGCCTTGTGGGCTTAGCTTCTAGCCAGGGTGAGTCCACCAAAGGGATTAACCTTTTTGTTTTGTGTAAACATTTTGCCATTCTAAAAGTGTGTGTGTGCGGAGAGGAACCCCAAAACTTCACTCAATTTTCTCTTGGTATATTGGCAGACACTGCTAAGAGTTACAGAAACTAATTGAATTTATGTCTCTGGATGCTGGTTAGGTCTTTATCCACGTTCCCTGACATATGTCATTCCTGGAGTGCTTCCAAGTTAAGTGTTCAAAAGGAACATAGTATAGAGGGCAACTGAGAGGTCTTTTGGGAAGCTATTTGAAGTGAATTGTTAGAACGTAGGTGTGGAAAGGACCTTGTGTATTAAGAGAATCCACTGTTCTTCCAGGAAAAAAAAAAACAACATAAAATCTCATAATCACAGCCCTTTTAAGGCCCTCAACCTGTCCCAAAACAGGTGATGCTACCAGTTCCAAGCTCCTCCACAGGAGAAATGCAAGGGAAAAGCTCAGAAGTATCTGTAATCACTGAAGAGATGTCCTAAATGAAATAGGATGAGGATGATGAAGGAAGATGTGCCCTATAAGCTCAGTGTCTACTTGTATGAGGCTATTTAAACAAGCTGATGGGAAGGCAAAACTTTTATAGCAAAGCAAACTGGCCATTTCATTTCCTTTCATAAGATAATTGTACTTTAGTTAACGAACAGAAGTGCTATCCTTTTTTGACAGAACTATTAGTGGGACATCATACTCATACAATCATACTCTTGGATCATTAAGTCCAATTCCATTTTACTGCAGGTAGCTATAATTCATAATTCCAGTCTATGGAAGTACCTTTTAAGACAAACAGGAACTTCTGAAATTTTGTGATTTCATTAGCACTGGGATTTGTTGTTCACTCAGTAACTTTTATTCCTGAAAGTATGCATGGTTCCTTTCACAAAAACCCCTGGTATTAAGCTAATTTTTTAGTTTTGACAAGTTCTAATTTAAGAGTCAAGTGACTCCAGGCATAATGTCACATGAATATCTGATCAAGTTCATAAATTAATAATATGTGACTTGAAAATTAGTTTGGGTGGTAATGAAAACTGTGTTGGAATTAAACATGGCATTCTAGACAGTTCACTATTACCTTTAAACAAACCATACTTTCTGCAAATTTGTATGAGGTTGTAGTTATATTTTCATTCATGTTCTATATGCTCCTCATCTGTTTTCAGTCTGGCTTCCCTTTTGTAGTTTTTGCCATTAAAAAAGTTTCATATGAAAGATGCAACTTATTGCCTCTGCCCTCCACAAGCCTAAACTGAAAGAATGAAATTTCAAAGTCATGTAGCTGAAATATTTCCTATGTTCAATTTCCTGTTGTTAATTGTATCTCTGTTTTACATGGAATGGCTGTGGAAACGAGTATGTAATCTTGTAACTAGATGTTGACAGTTGAGTGTGAACAGATTGGTGAGGAGGAGAGAGGAGCCTTTACTAGGCGGATGTTTCAAGAGCCTTGCCTCCTTCAGCTCTTTTACCATCAGTGCTTGTAGCTACTCTGTAACCTCTCAGTGATTGCTTCTATGGTGTATACTATTGCCGCTGCTTTGGCAGCATGGATGGGGGGGAGAGGGCTCTTAGATTTGTTGCAGTGTTTTTTGCAAAAGCAGACAGGAAATCAAAGCAGCATTTTTTCAACTCTAAAAATTCTGTCCCATTTGAAAACATTTTCATGGGATGAAATAGCTGCTTCTCTAGCTCAGTCTCAGTAAGTTTTATAATCAGGCTTCATGCATTATCCACAACAGTCTTTATAAAAAAGGACAGAACTTCTTATATTGGGATGGCTGTTGCATATCTGTGCAAATGTAATAATTATGTCATTTCAAAGATACATGTGCCCACATATACTCATAGTGTGGTACTATGTTAGATACATCTTACCTTTTTGTTCTAGAGTTCTGTAATGACTTTCTTGTCATTTCAGTATCCTTTGCCTTTTTCTTTCTTGTTCACAATGGTTATTTTTTTGTGTGACCCACTCTGAAATTCACAGAGTTTGCCTGAATTACAGGCTGCTCCTGATTTCTAGAAAAGGGACAAGAAAATTGTACTGTAAAGAGAAAACAGTGTCAAATAATTCATCCGAGCAATGTTCAGCATTGGATCTCTAAACTCCTTGGCTAAAGAGTTGGGAAAAGTTACCAGCTTCTAAATTGGAGTCTTAAGAAATTCTGTGTAACCTCAGGGATTTTTGTGAAAGGAAAAATGGAATATAGAGAGGTTTTTTGATTGCTCTGGGCTCGTGATGAATGTTGTTTCATTAAACATGAGGACTGGGGACAGTTTGAGTTTTTAGACTGGTTGAGTATGTTAGAGATGAGAATGTGTTTTTTTTTTTTTTAAAAAGACATTTTTGTTTTTTAAAGTAGCTTTCAGTAACCATGTTTTTTTGTAGAGGTCAGTAATTTTTAAGTTTTTAAAAAAAATTGATTTGGTTATCTTAAACTTTAGGAGTGACTGTAGCTGTAGTTTTTAGCAGTCTGTAAATTGCTTTGTGTACTTAGATAAGGGAAGCAAAAGTCACATCTAAATAGTAACAACTGCTGTCTCGGTAATAGAGAAATTTTATAATAAAATTTATAATAAAATCTGTTTTCAGATTTTGTTGCACTGTTCCACTCTACCTGAGCGGCTGTTAAGTCTACATGCTTTAGTGCATAACAGAAAGTTTGTCAGGTCTAAGTTCTTACAAATTTGTGTAAGAAGCGGTACTAAGACCATTTTTACAGTTGAAAGTATTTTACAGTTCAAGGTTCCCTCACAATGTGTGCAAAGTGAGATAGATTATGTTTTAGATTTCTTGCCAACAACCTAATTCCTTCCTATTTCCTGAAGAAAATTTTTGTGTCTTGACTAAGCACGTAAGAACCCTACAGCATTCCTGTATTCTGTTTCCTGTAGAAAAGCAGAACAAAAATCTATCCTTTACCCCAAGGAATTTACCTCCCCAGTTACTGTTCAGGAAGTGAGTTTTGGAATTAACTTCATGTAGGAATGTGATGTGTATGTTTTATGTAAGCACCACATATACGTGTTGGTATGACATTGGATGAAAATTTAGAAACATGAAATGGTATCGTTATAGGTATATTTCTCTAAATGAACGTTTATAGAATGTTTGATAAATTTTTATCATGAAAATTTGTATCTTGGACTGAATCAAGAAAAAATAGAGGAGTGGCTTTGTCTTTTTTGAAGAACCTACAAAATTAATAAAAACTTTCCAGTTACTATGTATATGTGCAGTAGATGTGTTTTTAACACTTTATGTTAATTTTTAGGTTTTAATCAACAATCAGGAAAAGTAATTACTGAGATGAAGTTGTTTTGTGACTGTCACTTAATCTTCACTGAATTTAAAAGCTTTTTAATGATAGTTAGAAGATATTTTAAAACGTGTAGACCTAAAACTCAGGACTCCGTTAGAAAAAATAATAATTTTTTGTATTGATGTGGGGAAGGACTGATTACCTTTAAATATTGTAAATGAAAGTGGATTCTGGTTTTCTTCATAAGTTTTCCTAGAAATCTTACCAAAACAATACTCTTTATTTATCCTTTCTTTTATCCATTATTTTTTCTTCATCATTCCATAGTATAATGCAACAACCAACATTTTACTTTCTAGACTAAAGCTTCTAGTCAAAGTGGAGAGCTTTACCCCATTGAAAGTGGTGGGTGTCTTATGCTCTAATTTTCTTGCTTGTATTTCTATGTATATTTGTTCAGTGGTCTGTGAGCATTATTTTCTATGCAAGTGCTGAACAGAATTGACTTTTTAAAAGTAAGTTGATCTTCACTTTTGTCCTAAAATGAGCAGTAGTACTTTTTGGAATTGTGATACTACATTTCTTATGTCTTTCTCTTCCCTTCTCTCTTACCTTCTGCTAGTTTTGAAGAACTTTTCACCTATCTTTGAGAAAATTAGGTACAGTTACAAGTAGAGAATGGTTCTGTATTTAAAATTCAAAAGCATCCATTTCAGAAGCAATTTCTTTATTAAAGTGTACATTTTATGTAGTTGGTCATAAAGAACTCTTACTTACGATCAGGGAGAAGGTTATACAAATAGAGGAAAAAAATGCATCTTTTAGGTCAAAATGTGAAGAACTACTCTTAACTTAGGCCCTGAATATTCAAGTAAGCAAAGAATTATACATTTCAAATCTGTTTCTTGGGGGAATCTGTAAGGTTGGTTATATATTAAAAAAGTAAGTTTGCAGATACAGTGGGTTAATTTTATTCCAAAATTATATTTTACCTTTGGTTATTACTAATGCTGACTCAAAGGAAAGAAAAACAGTGCTACCTTTTTTACTTTTTACACAGGAAAATGGCCTTTGAAAAGTTAAGGCGACACTGATGTTTGAAAAAGTATAGCAAATCTGCATGTTGTGGGTAAAAAAATACTTTCATGAAAATATCAAAGGATTTTGTTCCTAGTAGTGGCACGAATAGATTGTCTATTTGTCCGACGATTGCGTTCATATTCACATGCTGCTACTAGGAGGAATTGCATTTGTCCATGATATTGAGGTGCTTATGCTGCTGTAACAGTATTGTGTTTGGTTTATACTATTTTTCTCTGTGACTGGTTTATGAGCCAGTTTTGAACTCAGTGGTAGAAGTTACTGGGGTTGTTTCTGTTGGTGTGGGTTTGATTGTTTGTTTGTTTGGGGTTTTTTGTTTTGTTTTTGTTTTTATACAGTAGACTTGAACATTATAAATTAAATTTGGCCATCTATCTTATTCAGGGTGTTTGTAAATTTAGCAATTATTTTAAACAATACTAGTGCAAATTTTATGTGACTAAAACCCAGGATATTAACTGTAAGGATTCTTGTGTTGCAGTGTGGGAACATTTATCAGTACCTAGTACTTACATAGTATTTGCTTAACATTCTATAGTCTAATTTACATAACTTGGTGTGAATGTATACTCGAAGATTAAAATACCATAGAAGTTAAAATAAAATTAAAAAGGACATTTCCTAAAAACTATATGCATTTTGAGTAATACTTCAAAATGATTGGGCCTGACCTCTCTGCTGTTTGATACGAGAAGTTTACCTAATAGTATTTTAATGTAACTAGGAATAGTGGATGAACAGTCCTGATAATCATTTGTGCAACATTGCTGTTTGTGCAGATTTTTATTCTCTATCTCACAATATTTAGGACAAAAATGTCTGGTAGCTTATGCTAAATGAACTAATGAGCTAAATTCAATTTAGAGTTAAAAAGATGGAATAATATGAACAAAGAGAATATCAGTATGTACAGCTCAAAACAAGATGTACTCACATACGTGTATTAGCTGAAATACATTCTTTAAAACAGGATTTCATGTACCTAAGTGAAACCCAGTGAAAAGAAGGGTATATTTGAGGGAAATACAAACTGGAGAAGGAAGGTGGTCAAACTAGGGACTTACAGTTTGTATGATAGTTAATATTCTAACTTTGATATTACTCATTGAGGCTTCTTGTGGTCATTAACCTTGAGGAAATTAGTGGAAATAATGGAATTATATCTCTCTCACAGATTATATCCTCATAGTTAATTTCAGATATTTTGGTGTCTGCTTTCTCATTTAAAAAACCTGAGAAAATAAACATAAGAAAAAATCCTCATATATATATATATCAATATCACTATATATAGAAAGTATTTTAATTTATACTTTTTGTAAGTCTTAACCAAGAAGAAGGTTTATAGCATGGTTGGAAAGTGAATTTGTGAAAAGTATTATTGCTAGAGATTAATCAAATGTAATCGTTAGCTTGAAAACAAGAGTCATCTTAAAACTAATAAAATTCTTAGGTAGCTGTGGAAAGACATAAGCAAAACTTGATTTTATGAGACGCAAAGGAATTGCTGATATATTTTCCCCATCTTAGCTATGTATTGTAAAATGCCAGCGGTATGTGGAATTTCTTTTTTGTTTGTGTTTTTTTTGGGGGTGTGATTTTAAGTAGGCATGCTGTATTTGAAATTTTTGCAGTTGATGATTTTTTTTGCCACAGGTAAAATATCTGTGTTCTTTTCTGATAAGTCACATCTTATGGATTTAAAACTATTTCTTTTAAAATGTGTTTTATACAAGACACAATTCTATATAGCATGTCTTGGTGGCTATAGAAGTCTGCT
>VXBL01007712.1:564377-679113 GCA_013400195.1 Aramus guarauna
TGGTGGTTGTTGTTTCCTGTAAAGGAAATTATGCTATTACAAAAGATGTAAACCAAGCCAAAAACTTTCCCAATGTTCTGTCCTCATAGGTCTAGAAAATCCCAGGCAGTTTTAATTTTGTACTTACAAAATAGATCTCCTGAACAAGCTGTGAACATCTATAAAAAAAAAATTAAATGCAATTAAACAACTAATTAGCAAAATCAAATTCAACTAGATTCCTTGCTGCCAAGATTTCTCACTTAAATTATGTAGAAAAAAAATTGAAAAAAAATCCCATTGCATGGATGTGTTAACAACTGTATTCTAGCATACTGTAGTGTCTGTAGCCTACTGCTTCTTAATACAGCTTTGTGTTAACGTAAACTCACCAGAAGTCCATTATTTCTGTTGATGACTGGAATATATTATTCATAACTTTGCCTTGGTCAAATAACAAAATTGGAGCTGTTAGAGATGCCTTGCCCTGACAACAGTGACTTTACTTGAAGTGTGGGATTAAAAATGACATATTTTTAAAAATCAGGCAGGAATATAGAACCTTTTCCTCCTTACCAGGCTTTAATGGAAGCTGACAGTGAGTTATTGTTGTGTAGTGTGTTTCAATAGGCAGCAAGTACATTTAGGGCAGTGGGAGGATTTCTTGGCTTCAGAGAGCCTGTCCTAAGGTTTTTCTCCTTTCCCCCCTTTTTCAGTTTCCATTTGGTAGAAAATTTGTGTGTTGATGAGAAGGAACCATATTCCAAAAAAAATTCTTATTGAGATGATCATGGAAGATCAGAATGATAAGAGCTGTATGCAGAGTGTGCCTGCCTTGTGTGATAAACATACCTGTTATTGTGTGAACTGCTGAGCACTGGGAAGATACACTGAGGAAAGATCTTTCTGTAATGATTTCCTTTTTTGTTTGGTCTTTTTCCTTTTTTGTTTGGTCTTTTTCCTGTCTTTCAGAATAGTGTATTTAATCCAGTATGGTGCTTTGTACATTCTTAATTTCCATACAAACATTTCAATCAAGAGCATTGGAAATCAGAAAAAGTGGCAAGACAGTTCTGCGTAAAATCTAATGGTGGTCCTTTTATGGCTGAAGATATTTTATATCTCCTAATAGATGTATTAATGAAACACATGATTAACTGTACAGGTTCATTTCTTCTGTTGTTGAATTAGGGAAGAATAATCACTTGTTTTGTCTTACTCTTCTTGAATGTAAGACAGTTGCCGGTGTTCAAAATCAATGTTACTGGCAGATTGAATGGGGAGAACGTATTGTTGACTTTTCCTTCAAGCACATGAATGCACCATCTTTGGGTTTGAACACTGACCTCGATTAAATGGGAAAGAGGAGAGTACTTGCTGTTACTTTTCTGGTAGCCATATCCCAAAAGATTTTAAATCCACTAACAGAGTTGTGCATGTTAGTTGTTCAAAATCTCACAATTTCCCCGGTGTTTTCCTTCCTAGATTTTACTGCTTGAGAATTGTAGAGTCTGATTCTCAGTTTCATGGTTACTCTGCTTGAGATTTTATGCTTAGTGTAGTGCTGGGTTCAAAAAGCAGAGAACTTTCTCTGGTGTCTGTAAAGTAGCTAATACCTACTGTACTTCCAACTTTATATCTTTGTAAAGTATGAGAGCTGGAATCTTGTTCATTTGCTGGTAGCTCATGTTGTGGGCTATGCCTAAACAAATGTTTACAGATGGAATGAACGAAAGTCAGTTTATAATGAGGATGAAAGATTATACAGTATTTTGATAGGTCAAAGAATGAAGTATGTGCGTGTATCTATGTACACATATATGTGTATATATATATTTAAAAAAATAAATCCATAATATACATCCTAAACTACATAACAACTTAAAGACCATTTTGGCACCAGTAAAATTGTCATCACTCCTTTGAACACAAACATATAAACAAACAAGTCCAAAGCCAAATCAGAAGAGCCCTATTTTCTATAACTATATGTTTTTAAATGCTTAATTTTTATTTTATCTTTTTCAATTTCAAGAACTGGTCCAAAAGAACCCCAGTGAGATTGCATGAAGTACATTGCTCTTTCATGCAGTGCTTCCTTCCCTACTGACAGTAAAGCATATAAATGATTTCACTGATAAGTTCAGATTTTTTTTCTTGAAACAGCAAAAGTGATTTCAAAACTAGCTTTCCATTATACCTTTTGCTATACAAGAAAAAATAAAACAAAACCACAACAAATCTTTGTTCCAAGAAGAAAGTTGAAGTGACATGTGATACTATTACTTCTGTTACCACTTCTGTTTTAGATATGTCTCAAACTAGATTCAGATATTAGCAATAAAAGAAAAAAAACAAAGACTTAATAGTGTTGATGAGGATTGTTTTTAATGATGTGTAGTCTCACTAACTTAAAAATGTTAGAGTCTTGACTGAATTCTCGTCTGATACTTCATTAAGTTTTATTTTTCAAAGAATTTTTCTGTAACATTAATGGCAGTAATAGTGTCTTATTTGGTTTTGTGTTGCAGAGTGTTTGTTTTGTGATAATTGTCATTGCCTTCCTCTTAGCTTGTAACTGTCTCCTGTTTATTTTTGTTGAAACAGTCTAGAGAGGTGAGAATTATGTAGAGAGAGGAAGCGAGACACGGTTGCTATTGTACTTATGTGAGGAGTACTTATGTGAGCAGTCAACTTTTGTATTGTCACTTTTTAATTTTTAGTTTCTGATATGGAGGCACCACTGAAAGTAAGAAAGTGTAAAAAAAATAATTCACAAGTAATTTTTTTTTTTTGGTGGTATTTAGTTAATGACTTGAAGTCATTGGTGATGATGCATATTTGCTGAATGGGTAGTTAAGATCTTGCAGCCCTGAGGAGAAGGACTTTGGGGGTATTGGTGGATGAAAGGCTCAATATGAGCCGGCAGTGTGTGCTTGCAGCCCAGAAAGCCAACCGTGTCCTGGGCTGTATCAAAAGAAGTGTGATCAGCAGGTCGAGGGAGGTGATTTTGCCCCTCTACTCCGCTTTCATGAGACCCCCACCTGGAGTACTGTGTCCAACTCTGGGGGCCTCACTACACGAAAGACATGGAGCTGTTGGAAAGAGTCCAGAGGAGGGCCACCAAGTTGATCAGAGGGCTGGAGCACCTCTCCTATGAGAACAGGCTGAGAGATTAGGGATTGTTCAGCCTGGAGAAGAGGAGGCCCTGGGGAGATCTAATTGCAGCCTTCCAGTACCTGAAGGGCCCTACAGGATAGATGGAAAGCAACTGTTTATCAAGGACTGTAGTGACAGGACAAGGGGTAACGGGTTTAAACTGAAGGAGGGTAGATGTTAGAAAGTAATTTTTCACTGTTAGAGTGGTGAGGCACTGGAAGAGGCTGCCCAGAGAGGCTGCAGAGGCTCCATCCCTGGAAGTGTTTAAGACCAGGTTGGATGGGGCTTTGAGCAGTCTGGTCTAGTGGAAGGTGTCCTTGCCTGTGGCAGGGCGGTTGAAACTAGATGATCTTTGAGGTCCTTTCCAACTCAAACCATTCTATGATTCTATGATTCTGTCTTGTTTTTAGCATTGTGCTGCCCTACATTTTATTTACTCATAACTTAAGAAAGCATGCATGGAATAGGGTGTTATTGATTGCTTATGGGGTTTTTTCTGAGTCTCCTTTTCACAGTAGTTGTTCATAAATACAAAAAAATAATTAGCATCTTTCAGGTGTAAGATGTGCTGTTGCCCATAGTTTTTTGGAGGGAGGAGGAAATAACTGTAGAACTATAGTTGAATTTTATATAAATATTGGGTATCCAGTTTGAACTACTGCAGAATTATTTTTTCAGGATATGTAAAATTTTTTTGTAGTTCCATATATTGTTCATGGATGGTTACCATTGTGTTTCCTTGACTTGCTGCTGGCCACTTAAATTGCTCTTGTTTTAAAACTGGACATTTATAAATCGTGCCCAAAGTGATCACCTGTGAAAAGTTAGACTGAACTGAATTTGTTAGCATTGTATTGAAGCGTTTTTAGGCATTTAATTTTTCAAAGTTAGCATTCATTTCTGAATGAGGAAACTCTTCCTTCTGTCCCCTAGCCTGCCAAAGTTAGTCGTGTTTGCTTACCACTGTTTTTCAGATTATGTCATCTAGGTCTTCCACTTTGAACTTCAGTTGTGTATGACCTGGATTGTTTCTTGGGTTTTGGTAGATATTACAACAGCAAGTCACAGTTACCAGGAAAAACAATTGAAAGAGGAGTTATGCTGAACATTTAAAAACATGAAGTAGCGCACCTGGTCATCTTCCAAAGTGAGTGTGCCTCAGTAAGGATGGCATGTAGGAGTTCTGTGGGAACAGAGAATACTGACTTCTTCGGGTAAATTTTCCTTTTGATTCCTGAGCTTGACTAATTTCAGTTGTTCAGAGGATTCTAATTTAACTACATTTGATTTGGAGGCGAGGATGTTGGGGGAGGGCTGGTGAAAAGCATAGCTCTCATACTTGTAAGTATGAGATTTTCTAGAGAAGCATTTAAAACATACATAATATAAGGAAATTGCATCATTTTTCATAGTTCTATTGGAAGTCATTAATTCACTTGCTGAAACTTGGAAGAAGTAGAAAACCAACCAACTGAAGGCAGAGGTCCAAAAAAAATCATTTGGATAAGCACTGCTTTGGCAAATTGAAAACTAAGTGAAGACAGAGGCAATATTATTTATAAATCATATTAAGTGTTAGGCAATCTTAATTACAAAGGAAAACCATCAGTATTATTAAGTTTTAGTCAAATGATCAAGTAATTTGTAGAAAAATTGATGATTCTAGGAATTTGGAGAATAATCGTGAGTTTTGTAGTATTTTTTTCAGAAACCAAAGAATGCTACTGCTTCTGAATTCACTGGCTTTTATTCTGATTCTTCAAATTAAATTGAAAACAAATGTTTTTCATTCATTGAAAGATTTTTTTTTTGTGGGTGTTTTTTTTTTTTCCCCCCTTTGTGGAAAAGTGCCACACTGAGTTTCTTCCACATTGTTTGTTGTGATGTGACAAACCAAATCTGGCTGATAGGTGAAACAAATTTCTTATACTAGGGGGACTATCTTTAATAACAGATGTAAAAGGGTTGTGGTAGTTGTGGCTTCCTGAGATTACAGAGATACAGCCTTGTGTGTGTGCATTTGGTTTTCTTTTAAAATTTAAATGTACCACTAACTATAATGTACAGTTTCCTAGGGAAATTACATTTAATATGTGGCTTCAAATGTGTTTTCTGTAAATACTTGTGGTTTTAAGATATCTCTATTTTTGGTTAACTGGGTATGTTCATTTATTCAATCGCAGTCTTTTGGAACCACAAAAATGAAAAGCTTTTAGCTTTGGGTTTCTTCATTTTTATTTTATTTTTTTTTTATTCCTCTCTCCTGATTTGTATAATGCAATTCTTATTTTACTATGCCCTTAAAATAGAAGGAGGTCTTTTAGGTAGCGTACTTTATTCAGGAGTTCAAATGCAGTTATTTGAAAAAGAAAAAAAAAAAAGACATTCAGTAATATAAAGCCTAATCTTTTAAATAACGCTTTTTAGCTGTTTAATAGTGGGGTTTTTTTGTTGTTTTGGCTACTCAAAACCCCAGAAATCTTTCCTCATATTAGTTGATATTCTATTGCCAGAAGTCATACCAAAGGTTAAAAAAGTAACAAGGTTAAGGAAGGTAGCTCTGGGAACACCTTATTTCCACTTTCAGTTTAACGTAAGTTATAGCAGAATCAACTTCGAACATCTAAATGAAAATAAAATTAGTTTGTCAAGTCCTTTCTAGCTATTTGACCACTATAGATTGCTGTAATGCAACCAAAAGGGCAACACAGAACTAATGTCTTTTAATAGCCTGCAACTTTTATTTGGTTTTAACTTACATATTTTGCATATCTGTCTGCTCAGAAGTTTGTTCTTTGTTATGGCAGATAGCTTTTACTATGTGTACCCATGCAAACTTAGCTATCCAGTTAAAAGAATATAGTGTAAAGAAAGGGCATTCTGGTATACTGAAATGCAGAGGTCTCTTACTCTGGTCATCAGATCCACCAGTCTGCTCTGTTTAGCACCTTCTGTTGCCTGGCCCTGTGCCGATGCAGTGCCCTTGACCTGCCTTTCAGATCATTTATTTATAAGGACAGCTCCTTGCTTATTTAACCACTCTAAATAATACTGGAAAAATCCCAAAACATTAAATATTCCTTTAGGTTCCATGTCCATCAGTTTGTTCCCATTAAGAAAGTAAAATTCTTTTGGTTTCAACCATTCATTCCTTTCTAGCAACAGCTTCTTAACTTTTTCTTTGCAGATGATGCAATGCCTTCTGATATGTCAAATGCGCTTTGTAGTTGGCCAAATTGTGGGTGGCTTCCGCCTATTGCCAAATCCATATGAAAATGGCAAACCCTCAGGTGAAGTAAGGCAAATAAAGCTTTTTACTGTCTCATAAGGGCTGAACATTTGCCACCCCAAAAGAGAAGTTAGTGGAGGGCCAGTACACCTGAGCTAAGTCTCCTGGATCCCTTTATTCATTAAAACCAAATACCATACTTGTTGATTTGCTGGTGGCATTTTGTGAATTGCTTATTTTGTAAATTGCTTCCTAGCAAGCATTTATTATAAATTTAAATGGATTTGACTTGGAAATATTGACACGGTGTGGATATAGCTGTAGTATATTATGGTCATTGCATTTCATTGTTGATTAATTGTACTTGGGAGTCTCTTTATGAAAACAGATGAAGTTTTTGGATTTTAAATGTGTTTTTAATGAAGAAGTACAATTGTAGATACTAAAAATGCTAACACTCAGACAGATGTTGCTATTTCATTTTTGAGTTACATCACAATTTTCATGATGGATGACCTATTTTTATGGCCAGGAAAATAGGAGTAATTTCGTCAGACCATTAGTTTACTACCTGCAGTGTGTATCCTTGTGTCAGCTGTTCACTTCAAACCATTTATCTAGGATTATCAGCACTTAAGTAGGAAGTTTTGCTTTGAACATGAGTGAAGTGAGATGTTGGGGAGATGTGTGCACCTTTGTATATGTAAGCAGTAACCTTGTCTCTCCTCAGCTCCTGCCCTACTCCCAAAAAACTGTGATGTTTCTTTTAATAACTTTGATCTTTTCAAACATTTAAAATGTTGACAATGTCAATGTTTTTGTTTTTTAATGTAAGGTTTCAGAAAGTTCTTAAAAGGGAAAAAAATGTGGTTTGGGTTCTTTCTATGTTCTTAAATAAAATTGGTATGCTGTAACATCTTTTAAAGAGAGAACTTTTCCTCCCAGAGGGGTAAGGAGTATTTGAAATGTATTTAGGTTAATTGCAAATTAAAAAAAGAACAAAGTTTTAAATGGTCTAGTGGTCTGAATTAAAAAGAAAAAAAAATTCCGTATCAGTTTTTATTTAGTCATTCCTGTCATAATTTTATTAGTGCTGCAGTCCTTCACAGAATCTTCTGAGAATACTGGGATAGTCAAGACCTGAATTTCTAATTTGGAGAATTGTGTCAGACATTGCCCTTCCACTCTTGCTGAGGTTTTTTGGGTTTTGTTGTTTTTTGTTAAGCCTACTTTCCTTGGGTAAATGAGGTTTATGAGACTGTAGTGTGTCCCTTCTGACCCATTTGCTCATGTCAACCACACGGAAGGACTGGGGTTTCAAGGATTAATTTTTTTTTTTTTTTTAAGATCCCCCATGTTTTGTGAAAATTGACAACAATTTGCCAGTTGAGAGAAAAGACCCTTAAAAGGTCCTCAATCAGCAAATCCCTCAATGTTTGTTGACTTTTACTGTTAGTTTAGTAGTGCATAAACATCTCAAATTCAAGAAGGGTTTCTTAAGTCATACTCAGATTCAGCATCCAGGGGTATTATCTTTAATATTGCTTAAAGTCTTTCATATATATCCTTATATTTATTAAGGTATAATGGCTATGTCTGTCTACCTTGCATATCTGATGTGTTTCAGGAATTCTTCATAAGTAGTTACTATTGTCTTGTGTTACTTTTTTTTTCCCTTAGGTTAAATTTAATCTGAAGATCCAAGCAAACTTAAATCAGAGAAAGTAAAATGAGGATATTTGGTTTCGATTATAAATACCTTGTCCCTGCAAGATAGAAACAAAAATCCCTTTAAAGTCTACTGCATTTACTATTTTAAACTAACATAACCTTTATAGCCAAATGCCTGCTTTAAGTATGTTATCACAGTGATATTCAATATTTAAGTCAGGAACAATTATTAGTCACAGGGTTGTTCATGTTTGTTCTGTACTTAGGTAATCTGTGTCCAGTAACCCAGAAATGTTAAATATAGTTCTGCCTTTTACAATAGCCCTTCATTTCTGAATCATTAAGGATTGTGATTAAATATAGAAGGTATATCACACACCCTCTTGAAAGAAGCAACAATATTTTTAAGGCAGATGCCATGGGTGGCTGTTTTTAGTCTCGCTGCTTGAGGAATTCTTTGTGTAGTTAACATTGCTTATAACAATATAATAAACACTCATGTTTTGGTTTCTCTGATCTAGAGTTATTTGGATTTTAAGATTAAATCAAACTGAAAAAAATGGTGATAACGTGATATGCCGTAATAATTTAGGGATTATTTTAGCTCTTAGTTGAATATAATTTGATGTGCATTTCTAGCATAAAATTGTTGTAAACATTGCAAAATGTAATCCACAAAAAGCAAGAATAATGAAAAAAAAACCTTTCCTCCTCGTTTGTATTAGTTGAGATATGCTCTCCCTTTTTACCCTTCTTCTTACATGGAATGCATTTCTATTAGAATTTCATAATTTTGTTTTTTCTTTATTTTAACCTCTAGAGGTTCTAAATAGATTCATATCTATTTATAATTTTGTATGTAACCTATATTTTGAAGCATTCTTTTCATTATGCCAGACCAAAGATCTTGGTTTAAAGAAAAAAGGTATGGAGATTGTCAGTGATGAAGGTATTTGTTAGGGGAAGATTTAGCTTTAGAGATTTTGAAAAAAAGATGTAATGTATTTTTTAAAAAAAGGACAGTTCAATTTCTCAGTGATTGTGTGTGCTTCCCTGCTACAGCTGCAGATATTTTGAATATGATCTTTCTTCCTCCACCATCCGACTTCTTTCTGCAGAGTCGTGCAGTGAAGTCATAATCCTGTGTTTCACATCCATCTGTTACCATAGAAATGATTGTAATAACCTAAATTTAGCACGATGTCTTTCCTGCAGGATCAAGCAGGAGGATTGAATGGGTTGTATGTGAAAGAATCTCTGTGAAAACTGGAATATGTTAGCAAAATCTAAATGCTGTGATAAATTTACATAATAAAAAAAAAATTAAACCTCAAGTAAAATATCAGTAAAAATTTTCATCTGCTTTTACATTATTTAAATTATCATATATGAAACCTGCCACATACCATGCAAACTACTTAACTTTAATAGCAGTAATTGTTTTTTATCCTTACATATATTATTAATTGGCAGATATATATGTTAATTTCATGATTTTTTTAATAATATTATCAGAATATTTACTGTGGTCTAGATATATTAAAAAGCAAAGGAATGAACTTAGAATTTACTATGAAAAAGACAATATCTTTTCGTATTTAAAAATGCAAACCAAACTTTTAAGAAGTTATTTTATAGAAATTGAATTGAAATTAATTTTTCCTTCTTAGAAGAAACAGAAGAATTTCTTATTTTTTCTTGTCTTTACTGCATAACTTAAGTCCTGCCTTTCTACATTTATGTCTTCTGGTTAGACAGTTGCCCATGCACAGAATCCTACCATTTTACATATGTTGCTGTCTCAAAGAAAGATAAAAAGAGAACATATTATAAAAAGTCTAGGAAAGCTGCATAACCAGAACTTTGAAATTAGGAAATGTCTATGTTACTCCCTACATACATTCATCAGGACAAATCCATTGGATGTATGATTATGTACTGTTATAAACACAGAACTCCAGGACCTTCATGTAAAGGATGATCTCTGGTCATCTGATGGCCACCTATTCAATATATATTGTTTCATAACTGGCCAGCAAGCAGCTACCTGAATTATTTAGTTCATTTACTTCATGTTATTTTTACTCTGAAATCAGAATTGATGATTTCCTTGTGGCCCTTATGGAGTATTTGAGCTACGTACACAATTTGAATCATTCTCTAGTGTTGCAGCATTGATATTATCATTTTATAGATAGAGAAATGAGGCACAGAGGGATTCAGATCAAAAGTATCCATTAATTTTGAGTGTGGTATTTGAGTTATTTACAAAATAATTTTCAAAGTACTTAGTATTTAGTATTATGAAACACAAGATATGTTCACGCCATAGCTCTCATTAACATGGTTAAATGGTGAATGCTAAACATTTATGTAAAATAGGTCTTAAGATGTCAAATCAGACACTCAAAGAACAGGGTCTTCCCTTTCTTTCCCCTGCCCTTTCTTTTTTCTCCCTTTCTCTCTCCCCACCCTTGGCCACTACTTCACTTTTGCTTTCCATCTTGTCTGCTTTGTCTCAGTGGGAAGAATAAATGTCTTTTTAAAGACAAACCTTTTTGCAATTTAGTTCCTTGTTCTGTGCATATCTTTCAACTTTGCAACAAATTGGGCAAGACTTTCTGTTATCAGGCCTGTTAAGCAATGAACACTGAGAGCTTTGCTGGTAAATTTACTCCTGAGCAGTAATGGGTCAGAAAATAGAATATAAATCCAAAGAAAGCTGTTTGGGTTTATTTTTTACATGTCCCTAAGATTATAAGTTTCTGATTTTTAGAAGATTTCAAAAAAATTTTATGCTGTGGTATGATATGCATATCCCTGCAAAATAGTGGTTTCTGCAGCATTTATATCCTACACACTGTTCCTATTAGTGCTGATGGTGATGGTAATAAATTTGATAGCCCTGCTCTGACATTCTGTAAGCTCCTGGCTAACCATCTTCATTGATTTAAATATCTGAAATCACAGCTGTTGGTCTGTGGAAATGGATTTTTTTGCCACTACTATGACATAAGTCTGGCCACATTTTCGAGAGATAAAATATAAAAAACATCAGGAGCTTTTATGCATTATTGATGTATAACTAGTTCTGCAGACAAAGATGATTGAAAATTACTTGATAGTTTTTTAATTTAACTGAAAAATAGGAGTTAGACAAGACAAATACCATATGATTTTCTTGATATATGACTGATACACATGTTGAGGAAAACAGTAACTTTTTCCTTTGTTATGTTAAAACTGGTACTGAATACTCTCTTACTAATAAAAGGTGCTCAGGCTGATTCTAAGACAGTTATGTTGCCTTTTGCCTCTTTGTTATGCCTGTAGCTCCTATCTATTTGGACCTTCTTCTTGCGCCTCCTCCCCCCGCCCCCGTTCTTTATGGGTTAAGCAAGAGTCCGTTGTAAAATGAGTAGGTGAAGGTGTAAAGCTATGGTAATTTGTATAGTACTGCCCCTGATTAAATGTGTTAGACAGTCTTCATATTTTTAAGTTAGGTGATAATGCAGTATATTTGCAAAGTATTATATAAAAGTACAGAACATGTGAAGTATTGCCTGGTTCATAAACTTGTATGAATGAGCCTTGGAGTTGGAATAATAATTGCACAGACAATTTATCTTGACTTTCATTTAAAGAAATACTACAAAAAAAGATACAGTTTTCATTAAGTCACAATGTTTTTTGAAAAACAAGCAATTAAAGAAAGATACATATCTTTAATGTAAAGTTTGCAAACCTTTTTTTCTGTAATATATTGAAAAAGGTATTTTATGCCTTTGCATATTCTTTTTCATGAATATATGTGAAGATGTAGCAAAAGCTAGTTTGTAATGTATGAAGGCAATGTAATGCTTTAATGTAATTAAGACATATTTGGCTCAAATGTAGGGATATTTAAGTGGATATCAGCACAAGTGTTACTTATTAATATCAACAATAAATGGGGTTTTTTTTTGCATTTATTTGTCTGCAAAATAGAACCCCTGTGCCATACTATAAGAATTGGTAAAAATAGAGAGAGAAAACAGCTATGTTCTAATGACTTCCTAACAGGTCATGTAATTGATAGAGAGAATCCTAGGTTTTCACACAGAAATCTGACTGTTCAATGGCTGCAGTGACACTAAACCACATTTTTCTAAGTTACAGGTGTTTATGCTGTGAAAAATGCGCTTTAAAAGCAGCTTTATCTGCTTTGATAGAGTTTGAGTTTCCTAGTCCAATGTAATGCATGATGTTCAGTAAGAAATCATTTATAAAGGTGGGCGTATAAAAGCAGCTAAGTAGGGGGGCGGGAGTGGGTGGGTGCGTTTGTTTTCTGGGTTTTTTTGGAGGGTTATTTTTTGCTAGACCTGCATGAAGGCTATTTCCTTTGAATCTACATTTGTATACTTTTCAGGTAAGTTGTTATTTCTCTTCCTCCCCCTCCCTTGAAAAACAGCTTCTTATTCATATTCTAATCACTCCTCATACTCTGTCATTACATCACAGAGGTAAGTTTCTTACCCCAAATGGTGTCTTCTCAATACATCTTGCATGGATTAGTTTTCACCCTGTGGTAGATGCAAATTCTGTCTTTTCTTATGAAGTTCAAGACAACTACCTTTTTACTCAATTATTGGATTGTAGCTGTTTTGGGACATTATATTCATACTGAAGTTTCTAGAACTTTATATTATAGTAAAGGACTATGTTTGCTGAGGCAGGGGTGGAAACAACCAAAACAGCCATTGCATCTGAGTAATAGAGCTATGTGTAAAATGTGCAACTCAGAAAATATTCTGGAATTTATATACTTTATCACATGCATTGGGAAACCTGACTGAGTTGGTAGTAGTCCTATTTGGCCATTCTGTGAGAGAATTTGTTCCATGGAAGCTAGAAAATGGACTAATTATAGTGATCATCTGGTCCAACCCTCAAGTGAAGCTGAGATATGTCTGGATAAATGGTTGGTTTAGAGGCTCAAGTGCGTTACTGTGTGTCTCAGGTTTCTCTAGATTTTGTACTTCCATTTGGAGATTTTAAACAAGATAAATGGATTGAGGCTGAATAATCTAAGGGTCTGAGTACTTCTGCTTCATATGGATTTCCAGAGGCTTCTTCCTGTTTCTAGCACAGGTTATAGAGAAACACATAATCCAAGTTTTGATGCAAGTAATTAAAGCATAACTTTGTAGTTCTTTTAAATTGAGGAAGTAGTGAAATAAAACTTAATCTCAGAATTTTAAAACCCTAAAAATGAACTAAATAGAAATAAGAAATAAGGTTGTAGGGTTTGGGTTTTTCTGTACAAGAGGAGTCTAAATATCTCTTAACTAGGTAGGGAAACCTAGATATTACAGTTAAAAACTATAAGTAGTTTCAGAAATGGATAAGGTAGGTTGAAAGAAACCTGTATTGATCTTCAGTAGCAAGTCAAGTGATCAATTTCTGATTTAATTGTGGTCACAGATTTGTATCTGTTAGATCTTCAGGCAAGAGGCAGACAAAGGACACTCAGCGACAGAGGGGAAGTAAGAGAATCACTGCCTAAATAGTAGGTTCTTATCTAATGCTTTCTTTTAAACACTTATGACTGGTTTTGTGGGGTTTCTTTATTGCTTTTGGAAGGTCTAAAAGTGAATATTGAATAAATCAAGTCCTTACACAGAATTATTTTCTGAGCACAGTAGTACATATAAAGCTTTTATTCTTCTTGAATGTTATGACAAGCTCTGTATACCAACTCTGTGAGGATGTTTACATGTAACTTAATATACTACATAATATCCTAGCAACTGGAAATGCCTCCTGTATGTGTTGAAAGCAAGTGTAGCTAGTTATACAGCTAGATTTATTTCTTACATAGCCTGTGTGCTAGATTTTAACTATTAGCAATTTGCTAGTTTGATTTACAGGTTAAAAATGCCAGTGATGATAAACGTGTGGTTTTTTTTTTCTTGTCTGCTTTTTCTTAGTTTATACTTTCTAGAATGAAATAGTATGGGAAAACAGCTCACTTGTACGTTGCCAAAAGACAGAATTCTGCTTTGATGTTTGCAAGTTCTTTATTGTTCCTGTTTTAACATTACTTATCAGAAAAGCCTTCTATACATCTCTTAATAAGATTAAGCACAATAAAAAAAAAAAGTATTGAAAATTTACTCAAAGTGGTCAGCAGTAACTTTTCTCATTTTAATTTTGACTATATGTATTGGTTTTCTCATGTTTAAAACTATGGTGAAGTTAATCTCCTTTATGTATTGTAATTGAAAACCTAAGATGTCCTTTTCATCTTATGTAGCTTGGCCTCCCTCCTTGCCATTAATGCAGGAGAAAACTAATATCTGTTACACACAATTTGATTTTAGGCTCAGTGAGCCCTGAGTTATAATGAACATTTAAGAAATTATCCTAGAATGATGTTATTTGCATTTATATTGGAAGCGGTTTGGGGTTTTTTTTGCAAAATGTTTGTGGTAGCCACCACTATATAATTTTTTAGCATAATAAAATAAATATTCTCAATTTTTTCAGTTACAGATGAAGAGCTACTCCATTGGCATTTTCCCCACCCAGATTTCTGCATTTGTGTATCAATGAGAAAAGACAGTTTAGAGTACTTCTAAGATATAGAGAATTTATGGGAGGTTTGTAGTGTTTTTCTTTACTTATTAACCTTCATCTCCCACCCCTAGTTGTTTTAAATATGTATGGCAGGTTAGTATAACCCAAAGTCCACAAATTGCTGTTCCACAGAAAGTGCTGTTTAGTGGAGAAGCTCTTGACACTTTGTCAAGACGCTTTCAAAGAAGCAATTTGATGGTTTGTCCTCACTATTCTAAGGCTCCGTTAATTTTAAGATCCAATTTGCCAAAGCCCAATTTGGGCATCTGACCCAACCTTATTGCCGTTTTGACCGTATATCTCCTAAAATATATATATAAATTTTATTTCTACAAAGTAATTATGAAAAGATTTGGTTGGTTTGGTGTGTTGTTTTTTTTTTTTTTTATCAACTTTCAAAGTATATGTTTTAGATTTTGCTATTTGGAGAATTCAGCAGAATTGGTATGATCCAATACTTAGTTTGGACAAGCTGGATTCAAAGTGTGTGTCTTGGTAAGTTAGTGCAGAGTAACGCAGAACTTCTCAATATAAGATCCTTAAGTTAAAGCAACTTAATTTCTATTTAATTTTATTTTTTTGTTTCCCCCCACAAAACTTGAATCTCATCAGAGATTTTAAAATGCAAGGTTAAGTTACTTTGCAAATTATTAGAGGACAACAGCGGAAAGATTCTTATCTTGTTTACCAATGCCTACTATTGAGGCTAGAACCAACTAAACCCAACAATTTTCGATCATATATATGTAAATATTCTGTCACTAGAAGTTTAAAATATGACTTTGGTGTGATTGCCTCTTCAGCTGCCATTGTGGTTTTAGTGAACTAAGAGCAATTTTCCAGGCAGAATAGGTGGAATATTGACTCTTTCTAGTACTACAGCCAAAGATACTCTTCTGCATTCAGTATTATTTTTACAAACACCCTTTTTTCATTGCTGTTCCTCATACCTTGAGATCATATTTGACATCATCTGAACCAGTTAGTTTCATCATGAAGCATCTATAGCCTCTGTGCATTTAGTTTAACTCTTTGGAGGACACTAAAGCAAAATCAGCTTGACAAAGAAATGTTTCATCATGGCTTTATTTTTGAAAGTATTTAAAAGTTACGTATCTTTAGAAGTTATGAAACGTAACAGGGGTCTTGAGAAACACTTTATCTCATAAATATGAAGTGTGTCGTGTGTGGATACTGACAAACTTCCTTGTGCTTCCTCTTTCCCATACACCCTTTCTATCTGAGATGTTGTATGCCCTGTGAAAAAAATAGTACCATGGCTGTTTTGTAGGAAGTCAGTCTGTTTTGTCCAGTACTGTTTGGAACAGTAAAGTGCTCAAAATCCCTCATGTAGTTGTGGTTATTGTACTTTTGTGTGCCTTGTGTGCTACAAACAATTTTTCAGGAAGGAAGACCAACAGCTGCATTGGTTGAAAGCCCTGGGTAATTGTCACAGGTATTCAATGAATTATCAAGTGTTATTTCATTGCTAAGTACCTGAATTACAAATATATTTAAAAGAAAAAAAAAAAGTTTCAGCCAATTTCAGAGTTGCAGTCTTTACACCGTTCATTCTCAACTCCTGTCAGACTTGCAAACAAAGACATACTACTGTATCTACCAAATATCTGTTATGGACACATCACATGCTTAATGTATGTAATTATTTTATCATATAAGGAAGTTCAACAACAGATAGGTGAAAACATTTTAGCCTTGAGATTGCAACCAATAGGAAGTGTTCTGTGCTGTTCTGAGTAGTCTTTTTGTAGTACTAAAATCTTTTTATTCTTTCTTACAGTCTTCAATACAGCTTCTCTTGAGTGTGACTGACTGTTCATTTGCAGTCATACTATCTTTGGTCTCAGATACGAGCAATTATAAAATATGCTGCAGGTAATGGTGTTTTGCAATATAAAGATTGTATTGATAAGTTTCTCATCACTGTTCTGCTTCCTAAAAAATAAATGTGACGGATTAAAAAAAAAAAATCCTCTTATGCCGTCCATATGTGTACTCTGCTGACCTATATTTTATTGAAACAATATATTTTTTGTGCTAATACAGCTTCTTTGACTTTTTTTGTCTGTGTGCTGTAAAGTTAGGTGCAGTTGTAATATTGTTCCAGTATCACATTATTTCTCATAATATGGTTGACAATTTTTATTTAAATAGAAAAAATTCTTCTAAAAATAACCTGTAGCAGAATTCCAGTGTTTCAATATATCATGACTTTCTAGAGGAGTCTTTGGCTTTCTTACCTTTCCTAACAAATCACCTTTGATAGGTGATTGACCATGCATTTGGTGGTGAACAAGCTTATCTGCATATCAGAGTAGATGATGTTAATATTAATCAGCTAGGGGATGTATTTTCAAGGGATTGAATAGATAATTAAAATGTGATGATAAACCTGGGGAGAATTGAATATAGGGAAGTTGAGATATTCGGAGATAACTGATAACTATTCAGTGGTCAAAGCTGGAATTCAGCAGAAATATTCAAAAGCTTCCTTTTAATATTTTTAATTCCCATTTTTCTTCTTTAAAATGTCCTGCTGTATCTTCTGAAGCACTATTATCAATGTACACAGACTTGTTTTCATTATTTTGAATATATACCCTTATATTTACCTTTCTGTCATTGTGGCATGTGCACATACTATATTTTCAGGGGAAAAAATATATGCAAAAAAACCCAAAAAACCCGCAACCCAAAACATTCTCAAAAGATATGTTAAATGTTAAGCTAAAAACACAAGCACTTAGACTTTAGGAAATGCAAATATTTTGATTGTTTATCTCATATAAGAATTAGCCAAATGGCTCTATTTTTACTACGCCATCAGTAACTTCAAGGTCTTATCAGTAATAGAATACATTATGAATTTAATTTTATCTAAAAATTAACATCAGCAGCAGAAAGAATGAAAATGAGAAAGAATTTACAACTGTTCTAGAGCTGTCCTAGGTGCTTGTCATTCTTTTTTCTTTCCCTATCTATAAACTATTTTAATACATTTTTCATACTGTGATTTCAATTATGTCTTTTTTTATTAAAAAAAATAATAGTCAATGTTGATAGACACTGTTAAATTAATTGTCAAGTCTACACCATTTCTCACTTGATCTTTACATCTTTAAGATGTTGGGAGTGGCTCAAATCCAATGATTTGCATTTTCAGAAAAATTCTTTCTCAAATAGAGGTCAGAGTATAGATTTGGAAATAATTCTGAGAACTACATTTTAAAGAATGATATGAACAATTCTGAAAGGATAGTCAGAAGGTTGGTATTGAGGCAACACTAGCAGTAGAGCTCACAAGGAGTATATCCTAGATAATGCAGTTGTTTATCTTCGAACAATGTGATATATATCACAATATGTGTGATTTCCAAGTAAATGAAAATTTCTGTATAAAATCACAGGTTTGAAAGGAATATGAAGAGATAATACTTTCTGTAATCTCTAGAATTAAAAAATTGGTTTTGGCCACTGTAAGATGAAGCTGTGCTGCATCATGAAAAGTGCTTCTATTTCTTTGGCAAAGTCATGGGAGAATTTAATTGTTAGTTTTGGGTCACTGTCAGAATGAATTGCATAACCTTTCTTTTTAAAGTAAAGTTCCTTTATTCCTTGGCCATTTTGAGATAACTTTTTCCTCCTCTTATACAAGGTAAAGATGTGTGTGAGAGAGGTCCATCTCACTTCAGTTTTAGTTTTTAAAAAATTGTAAAATAGCATAGGTAAAGAGAAGACAGTATTTTGACTGAACCAATATTTGGAAGTCATTCTTTCTTTATAATACATGGTAAAGATAGCATACTTTAGTTAGGTTTAATAGTTCATCCTAGTTTATATTTGTTTTGTTTATGTAACATTTTTCATGATTACTTCATTAATTTGTTGCTTACCTTCTTCCTATTTGACTCAATTTAAATTCTGTGTACTCCTAAGTGAATGTTCTATACTATTTTTTAGACCTTCCCCTCCTGCCCCCCCCAAGCTAAATTAAGATGGAGATGCAAAGTTGAGAAATAAAGGTGTTAAGTTTCTATGGATAAGCTCAAATCTATTTCAGTTGCCTTCTCCAGACAGAGTGGTTCATTTATGTGTCTTTTGTATAAGAGTCTTGCTAGTTCTTAGCCTTGTAAACAGAGATATTTACTTGTGCTAACAAAATCAAATTCAATCAGATGGAGATACTGAGTTTGGCCACTTATGTAGTAAGAATTGCTATTAGCCTTACTTGTATTATTTTGTTGTATTTAAATACCTGTTATGAAGTTTGACATACAGCTCTCTTTATAGTATCACAGAATCATAGAGTAATTGAGGTTGGAAGGGACCTCTGGAGGTCCTCATGTCCAACTGTAGGGCCACCTAGAGCCAGTTGCCTCAGGACCATGATACTGAGGTCATAGAATGAGGAACTGGTGCTCTTTGACAGTAGTTGGAAATAGTTTGGGAGGGTAATTCATACATAATGTAGCCAATTTTCTACCAGTGTTGAAGGGTAAAGGCTGTGGGCTCGGTAAGTTCTGGCAATCAATAATTAGTCTTTATGTTGTGAGGTTCACTATCTTTGATTTAAAACTCAACACTCTGTTGAAATTTTGGTTGTGCTTGGGTTTGTTTTTATTTTCCTCAAGAAGTTAACATTGCAGAAGAGCATTCTTAGAGTTGTTTGTACTTACTTTAACATCGCTCAAGCTATTAAACTGTGCAATGACTATTTTATAGGGTAGAACCCTAGCTCTTTTGATGTGTTATTACTGTAGTGGGGGGGTGAAGATTTCACCCAATTTGATGCTTTGGAAGTTGAAAAATCAAACTCAATTGCTTTACGTGCCCAATAGAACGAAGTTGGAAGATGATATTCTTAAATCTTTTGGGTTTATAGTTAGTCCTTTTTCCATTCTGTTATGTTGAGGGCCTAGACATTGGAAGTTGCACTCTTTTTACTTTCAAAGTTGAAATACTTTCACAAATTGAGGAAGTTCTTATATGCAATGTATCTTTTAATTCTCATAAAGCATATTTACAGTTGGTAAACAAGAAGTTGTACAATGTATTGTGAATTAGTTTTGCAGCCTCTGATTAACATTTCTGTTATCTACCTGTTGGCATTCCCATGACATATTCTGAAAAAGGAATTGCAGAAAGAATATGCAAGTTCTGGAAGTCTTTTTGCATATTGAGAAATTTATGTCGTTGTAGTATCTGTGTTGGTGCACTGTGATGAGAGAGTACATTTTTCCTCTTTGGAAGACAGAATTGAAGCGTGGTGCATTTTCTTGTGATAGTAAAACTTAAAACCAAATTTGAATCTTAAGATAATTATACATGACTTTTAGTGCTGATAGAGAAATTGAGGTAGTTTAAATAATAAGTTCAATATCAATATTTAAAGTTATTTTTCATTTTGCTTGGTATCTCTACCTGCTTTGCACTATTGATCAGGGACAACACTGTAGTCCAGGATTTAAATTTGTATTGCAGTTGAGTATCTTAACAGGTGTAACATTATACATGTGTTTTATTGAGCAAATTTTGTTTAATTTTTTTTAATTGTGATCTTTTTGCTCTTAATAGGCACTTTGTTATGTAGCAACTACTATGTTATATATCAAAATATTTTTCTATTTTTACAGATTTTAGGGACTTAAAAAATCTGTACACGCTTAGGTAAATTTTTTTTATGTCACAACAAAATTTGTCCAGTTTTGAGTAAATGGGATACTGATGGACCTCCTTAGGAAACTGCTGTTAAGTAACAAATGTTATGAATCTATGTGCTTCTGTGTATAGAAGCACTTTTGTTGCTTTGATGACAGTAGCTGAGGAGGTACAGAATAACAACTGTTCTGATTTTACTCTTTAGAATTATTAATTTGTATTTTTATTTTAATATATATTTTTATTGTAGACCCCTTTTTCCAAGCCAAAGTTTTTTGGCAAAATCTTTGACTTGTATAATGCTGATACATTTTCAGCTACTGTTCTAGTTATAAGAGGGCTTGTCCAGCAGGACTTCTAGTGGTGTCATCTCCAGATTCTCCTGACAGTTTTCTGTGGATATTTTGAAGTCCTGGTTTAGTTAACATATCCAGATAGTCATAATGAGGTGCCAGTGCTTTGTATTTTTATTAAGCTTGTATTTGCTGCCATCAGAGGAATTACACTACTTATTGCATTGTGAGAGGAGACTTTTTATGAGCCTTTTGGCTGCTCTCAACGCTAGTTTCAATTGGATATTGCTAGTATGTATGTGAGAGTAACACTTAAAATGTAATTGTGTTAGATAAAAGTGAAATAAAACAGGTGTATACAGTTTTCACTTTTTAAAAATTTAAATTTAATTCAGTTTTTTTCTAACATTTCTTCTGTATGTAATAATGCCTGAGGGTGAGGTCCTAATATGTGTATCATTATGCAATGCACTTTTTACCCTTAATCTATAACTAATGTGTATTTAGGACATGAAACCTTAAAAAGGAAAGATCACGCCTACTGATAAATCTGTCTTACTCCATATTTTAAAGCACCATTAAGGTCATCGCCAAAATCTTTTTCATAAATACTACTAGAGTGCTAAGGACCCAATGATCCAGTGGACACTGATATTTTATATTTTTCAGGAGCACAGTGGAGCTGAGCTGATCCTGCCAACTTCCTCTACGTTTTCTGGGACCATGAAAGAACTGGCAACCCTACCTTTTAATACTGACTTATTTTTAGCTCATTTCTGTAAACTACTAATCAAATCCCAAGACCAGAGAATCATTTGTAATAATTTCAAAGACAGTTTTAAGAAGGAGCTAAAATGACTTTCAGGCACTGAGAATTTTTATTTGCTATTGTACTTGCCTCAGTTTCACAAATAGTTTTAAGATTTGAATACTAGCAGGGGAGCATAAAGACTCAAGATTGAAAAATCAGTTATATAACACATCCCCCTTTCAAAAGAACTCTTCATTAAGGAAATTCATGTGTTTTTCTGTACAAATAATGGCCTGAAATTGTAAATAAATATGAAGTCATTTTATATTTTATGTATTTTCTGTAATTTTATTTAAATACTTACAATATATAAGTGCCATTTAAAATATCTTAACATTTGTAACTGTGATTTAGCTCACCTTGATTTGTAAGGTGCATGCAATTAAATTTTTCACAATTTATCAGAAATTTTTGTTTTCATTAAGATTAACTCTGATTTTGCACAACTGCATTTATAACACATTCTTGTTTGACTAATAAGAACCTTTCATGTGCTTTCAGCAGGAGCTAGATTCTTATGCTTATGGCACTGCGTTATTATTCTCTTGTACCGAGTATGGACTGCAACATCAATAAAACCATGATTGCTTTAATGTTGATGGTTTGAGATTTTACCAGGCAATGCTGGTATTTTTTTTATTATTATTTATTTATTTTTGCAGTCAGATAAAAGGATTTTTTTAAAAAACAAAATTCCACATAAACTAATTTATGTTGGGGTTTTGAGATAATATAACCTGCTTGTGTGAATAAATAGGAGTAAGAACAATAGTCTCTCCCCTAACACACTCATGTTCAAAATCTTGACCGAATGAAAGCAGACAGAGGGATATTCATTTGAGACCCCAATGTTATGGAAGCAATAGAGAATCTTCATGGTATTTTACTGATGACTTGAAGAAATAATTTGCAAGGCAGAAAACCATTGTATATGAAAACTCATTTGAATGATATGTTGGCCTTATTTGTGGGTCTTGTTTCTAACTTTGGACCATGTATAGCATCCTTAAACTCATCTGTTTAGGTCCCATATTAATTAAAAGTTTTCTTTTTAAGCAGCATGGAAAAAATGCTTATACGAAGTCAGAAATGATTGTGCATTTGGTGATCATTTTGGTTTGGTTTCACAGAGGACATGAACGTATACTTTTGTGTGGTTTTAACTGATAGCATGCTGTGTTTAGAATTTTTCTCTTACAATAATTTTTATAATATACCTTTTCCTTTACATGTATGCAACTTGCAGAATTTGTTCCAGTAAGCTGCCCTGCATACAGTCTCCCTTTTAGGTGTAGATGCATGTGCTCTCTGTCTTGCATTATCTTTCATACACACATAGATGCATGTACAGGATGGGATGCAGTTTTGATGTAGAGTTAGAGTTATTATATTGATCCACTAAGTCCGTATCTTTAATTTGATACAGAAATTTTTACTGTTGTAATGGCTCATTTAATGAACTTATGTTCATTTTTTTCTCAAATCGTTAAATAGTTTTCAAAATTAAAAACAATAACATGCATTCATGTAGTTAGCAATGATAAAGTCTAATGTAAAAGTCTTAGTTTTACTTACTTATTATCCTGTTTTTGAATGATACACATATATATAAAGAGACCATGAATCTTTAAATTCTAATTGTATTTTCTTATACATTTGCTTTATGTTCTTAATTAAAATATGCATATTTAGTATGTACTTATTTACAAAAGCATGAGTTAGTGTGTTTTCTTCATGCGTAATTTTGATCCCTATTAGCTGACTTGTAATACTCTATAGATATTATCTAAAAGTAGTTTTAAGTAATCGTAAAACCCAGTGTGTTATTGATTAATATTTTCAGGATGATAGGTAATTTTACTTGGCTATAAGGACACAGCTCTTGCATCAGAGTTTCCATTCTGAAAGATAGCTCACAAAAACAAAATGAAGAGGGACAACTCATCCAATAAAAAGTAACATTTTAGCTAAAAGCATATATCAATACTATAGCCGGAACAGTATTGGTTCTGCAGAATAAGCTGTACCCAATCCAGTCCAGCAATTAAATGATGGCAAAGCCCTCTTACTATATGTATAGTCTCAGATCACTTCAAAATTTAGGTTAACAGTTTTAATCCTCTGGGGTAGATGCTGTATGCTTATTTATAAAGTGAATGGACTATAGGTGCACAGCCATTTGAAGAAGCTTGCTATTAAGAGAGTCCCACTGGAGACTTTCAGAAGCTGTTATAATGCTTAAAATAGGAAAACTATTTGTTTCCTGTACAGACAGACAATTAAATAGAAAAGTCTTTCTGACAATTTTAATACTGTATTCTTAATCTGTTGTTGATTACATGCAATAACTGTTACTGTTTTATTAGATGACTGATGGAAAATGTAAAAAATCACAGCATAAAGCAAGTGATGAAATCTTCCTAGTCAAGGCCGTGTAGTGACAGTAGAACTGCTACAGAAGAGGAAGAACAGCTATAGGAGACCTGTGCAATATAATTTCTGTAAATCTGAGGAAGAGGAAGATATAGAACTCTCTTCTGTTCCCTCCCCACACACTGCTACTTGACTGTCTGTCCTTCTGAACTAATCTGTTTTTTTTCCCTGTAGATCCTTTAATGTTGCTTAAGAACTTGCCATATTCTAGCAGCAAACATGAGATTGAAGTATTTAAAGTCCCTATTTCACCTGCAGGGTTACTAAGCAAGACCTGAAGTTTTGAAATTGGAGTAAGGTTTACAAGAGGTCAAAAAATTGGCAATAGTTTGTCCATTTCAGAAACTCATATGTAGAAATTTTAAATAAACTCTGTGTTGATATTAAGGCTACCAGGGAACCATAAAATAATTCTACAGAGATAAATAAATTCAGGAAATTCAAAACTTTAACTTCCGAGCCCAGTGCAGCATAATTTTTACATTTCTGTAAGCGTAATTGAGAAAAAAAACAGCACCAAAATATTCTGTATATGATTTCTGAGTAATGGATCTCATTTTCATTAATTATACTTGAGATTTAAATTAAATTTTATTGTGAGAAATTTTCCATATGTTTCACTGGAAATACTGAATAGATTTATACTAATTTGGATTTCTGGAGTGATGACAGAGGTCTGAAAGTGTCCTACCTTCTCTGGCTGACTCATCCTGCTTTGATCAATTAAATCTTTGGTATGTTGAAGTTATACTTCACTTTGCCTAGGCCAGTGAAAATTACTGAGAATTTATTTCGACTTGATAGCAGTATGCTAATGGCTCTCTGTTTGGAAGTTCTGTTATTAATCAGTGCAGTAAACCCATGTTAAAATGTATTTCAATACTAAAGGCCTAATTAATAAACACATTATTTCTCATTTTGTGGAAAGTTACCTGATAACTTGAGTGTTAGCATTTTTATCTAGGTAGATCGTTCTGTCTTACCTTTCTATCTTTGGCCCTTTAGGGAAAATTCTTGTTTTAGGTACTTGAATAATCACATATTTTGAGCTAAATTATCTCAATGTCTGCTCTGTTATTTACAGAAATGAAGATGTGGGTTGGAACAACTATCTTAATCATAGCACTATAACATGGAAGAGAGAGTCAGATAAATGAAACAGGAATGGATAGGATTTCTGAGACATAATTTTAAAATTTTATCTGGGTTTATCTAGGATAAACAGTCAGACTTGCAATTGATCCCGTTCCTCTAAATTGTCGTGTATTAAGTAGAATACTTTTACTCTCTACCCAGTAGTTGTTACTGTTGTCTTGGATCTTCTGCAGTCATCTAATCCTATATAAAAGCAAGACTGGAATTACCACTTGAGGCTATTTGTTAGTCTAAATAACTTCTGCACCAGAAGTTATTAGACAAGTAATATAGGATCATTGTTATAAAATGAACTATCTTAGGTTTTTAAACATTAAAATTTTGTGACTTTCACTGTTTAGTTTTTGTTTCTTGCTATCTTAATTGGTGACAAACTTTACAGTTATTCCCTCTTGAGTTATTGTGTGACTTTTGCTTAACTCCAGGAAGAAAAAAAAATACAAAACTAAGCTTTCCTTCACTTCTTTCCATCCAAATATGACTATACTAAAACCATCATCGAGTGTCAAGTCTGTTTTATCGTAGCTTTGAGTCTGTGATATGTAGTTAGTAAGAGTGAATTATGTGGGGTTTTTCTAATGAGGCTTCATTTTGTTTGCCAAACTTGGTCAGCTGCTTGACACTTGTGGGAAAAAAAATACTACTGAAGAGCTAAGTAGCTTAAAACCATTTGAAAGGGATTGGATACTAGGCCAGTGACCTTGAATTTGACTCTCTATATGGTGTAAAGTCAGTGTAGAGAGTTGTGTCGTCAGGGTAACATTTATAGTTATTAATGTTTGTGAAGAGATAAAACTTGTAGATTTCATAACAAATACTCTGTTGGTTACTTAAATATAGTGAAGTGCAGTAAGAAGTATGATGGTTTTAAGTGTGTGAAATGCTATGGATTAGTGTGTGGTGTGACCTTACAGATGAAAGCAAGAGTCTTGAGGGTTTTATATTTGCTCTTAACTCTTCCTGAGTGTAAATGTTCTTGTCCTTCTAGCTAGGGTGGCCATGGATGTGTCACTTGCACCACAAGTTTACATTTGATTTGTGAAAACTGGTGATTCCTTTGTTATAACAGACTTATAGCAGTGTTTTCTCCAATAAACTTCATTATCTTCCTTGAGATAATGAAATGATTCTATTTTGTTGTTTTGAAAGAACTACTGTGTTTATATTTGATAGTGTGAAACATAAGGTGTGTGGGAACACCGAATGGCCAGGTAACACAGCGTTTAGCCAAATTTTCACAGCGCAATTGGCTTCTGAGTGTCTTTAGAACAATCTGAATAAGAATTATTTCCAACCTCATTTGATGTGAATATTGTTTTCCTATTGAACTATCAGTAGGCTTGATGAAAGCTCATTTGCAGTATACATTCATGCAGTAAACGTGTTACATACTACGTACGTCATCGAGGAAAGGTTTCAGGCATGATTTCAAGCTGCATAAAACAGAACATATTGAACAAAATACCGGTTTTGATGGTAAGTCTCTCTAGTACTTGAATAAAGGTGTCTTGAAGCACCTCTATGACTTTTATACAACAGAAGAATGTCAACTAATACAATATCTCTGTCTTCAAAATTTTGTGCAATTAAGATTTAATATTATTCTTGCCTCATAAATTACTTCAATGTTGAACAAACCTGTTTTACAGATGCATTTTTCTGAGATTTTTTTAAATTTTTGCTTTCAAAATTAAAATAAGTTATTGCTGCTTACAAATGAAAAGACTCATTCAAAATGGTATGTTTTTATTTCCTGAATTAACTAATATTGACAAGGTTGTCCTTCAGAGGGTTGTAATACAGTATTTAATTGTCAACTCTAGTTTCCTTTAATAGCCTCTGTAACAAGATCATAATTATCTCGTATATAATCATTGGCTGATACATTTAGCAGCCCATCTATGATTCATTCTTTGCAATTACTCACACTTTGTAGCCTTGAGACATAAAGAACTCCATGCTTTTCTTGACAATTAAGTATTGTTAATGGTTAAAGGTATTCTAATTTTTCCCATTCTACTTTGACAACGTCCTTGAATCCAGTTAGGGATGGCATCTTCTAGGCTGTGTGAGTGATTGGTCTCAAATAACCAAACAGTTATTTGGGACTTGAGCTTTCCCTTGGCTGTCCAAATTAATAACAACCAGTTGGTACAAGGGTACCAAATTGTGGTAATTGGAAAGTTGTCTAAATGCCAGATAAACCAATTAAGAAGATAGGGCTACTTTTCAGTTTAGAGAAAGTATTTTAGATAACATTTAATAACACTTAATAATGAAGTCTTCAAAGCATTAGCAGTATGAGTTATTTCAGCTTGAACTGCAACAAGATCAGCTCTTACCTACTAATGATAGTCCAAATTCACTATGTAATAGAATATTGAACTTGTTTTTAGTGGGTAGAGCTTAGCAGTTTCTTCTCAGTTCTGGTGGTTAGTGGAAAATAGAGCAAGAACTGTCCAAGCCTTCTGTTTTATTGTGATGTATATGCAGTAAAGTTGTAAATAAAAATACACAAAGCCAAAGGTATCCTATGTCAAGTGAAATACAACCATTAAGAGCTGAAAACACCACAGTTTAAATTTTGGTAAAAAGAGCAGCATCCTTTTGTTTCAGATTAGCAGTGTTTATATGTTTTTAGTTCTACTATCTTTATGTTGATTGCAGTAAATTACCATATTTGACTTTTCTGTGTGCAGTGGGATCATTTTAAAGTATTTTGCAAATTATTTCCTTTTATATGAACTTTGCTTATTTTAATATGTTGGAAAAAATCCAGTAGTCACTTTGAATGGGTAAGGTATATTGAGAAATACACTATCTTAGTATTTGATGAGAAACTTTGGTTTTATCATAATTTTGTCTGTTACCTTTTTCAGATATAACAAATTGGTATGAATTACCAACAAAACAAGAATATTGCAATAACAAATCAAAATAGAAATTTTTATAAAATATTTTTACATGAACTAAAATGATGGCTTCTTTAGAAATGTACAAGCATGAGTAATAAATGTATTTTGCATGCTTTGTGGTGGTAATATGCTTTCTTAATAATGAAATTTCTGAAGTGTGATAAAATATATTTTAGCTCATCGTATTTCTGCCACCTTCCAGGCATATTATCATTATTTCCTGCCTTGAAATTTTTCATCTATACTAGTGTTTAGCTTGAGATATTTGAAGTTGTCTAAACACTTATCTACTTCTGATGAAGTCAATCCACTGAGCTCTTGTTAAAACAATTTTTTTCAAAATTCATTCAACTTCTCTACCATTAAGGAAAGTTGAATGTCAGTCACCAACAATTGAAACTACATAATTTTCAGGTATCTGAGTGGGATATGTCTTTGAAACTTTAAACAAGAAAGTCTGTCTTCCCCTAATCTCCTCACCTTAACACCACCCTCCAATCAAAAATTAACTAAATAAAAGGCTCTTCCCAGTATTCCCCAAAAGGGGTGGCTTCCTAGGCTTATTGCCATGTGAGCTTGAGACAGTTTCTGATCTGTTTAGTAGTATATAAGTAGCCACTAGCTGTCACTAGAAAAAACCAAACAAACAAAAAAACCACAACCGAACAAACTGTTTCTGGATCTTCATGTTATAAACAGAAGCCTTTTTACATAGCCATAATGTGTTTGTGCTTCTTAAAGCTTGTTCATTTCCTAAGCCCTGCAGTCTGTGTAGTGATATGCTAAATTCTAGCTAAGATTTGTGATTTATTTACAGATTTTTATTTATTTAAT
Source organism: Aramus guarauna (assembly GCA_013400195.1). Lineage (NCBI taxonomy): Eukaryota > Metazoa > Chordata > Aves > Gruiformes > Aramidae > Aramus > Aramus guarauna. The sequence goes on from VXBL01007712.1 coordinate 593,154, forward strand.
TAATTTTAATCTTAGTTGTGAATTTCATAGGGATGCAGAACTTTGAATATACTTTGCTAAGCAGTCACTACTTTACAGAGAGGCATTTAGACTCTTAAAAAAAAAAAAAAGGAAAAAGGAAAAAGAAAAAAAGATGTTTTGGAGCAGCAGAGGATGACTACATCACTTAGATCAGACTTAGACAAGGATGTCCTTATGAGGCTTCAAAGTCCTTACTGTTGCCACCCTGACAGTCTGTATCTGATCTAGGATTTGGGGCTGGGCAGCATCTCTATTGACTTTATAGTTGCATCTGCCTCAGTTACGTTTTGGGTTATTCTCTGACTTTATTCTGCAGTGTGTGTGCTTGCGTGCACTTTCTCTCTCTGAAGGTTCAGTCCTGCATAAACATATGATGTGTACTTTATGGATGCACATTAGTTCTTGATTTTGCTATTGGAATAGCTTTTAATCTGAAATACAAACCCTTCTTACTGTGAAAAGCCACCGTTTTATGATTGGCATATTGTAGTAGAACAAAAAAGCAACTTTTGTTTTAGTTTTAGTCTTCAACTGAACGTATCATTGCCAGTATTTAGAATGTATCGTTCTGGAGGAGAGTGAGAGTTGTTAGTGTTTGCTTTACTCCAGATCTTCAATATACAAGGTAGTGATAAAAGGCTTAAAAATATATATTCACTAGTATTTCTAACTCAAAACAGAAGACTGCAATGCAATGTAATACTAAAGGGAAAATTGTTATTAAAGTATCTTTAAAAGCATGGTTTTGCAATACTATTATAAATCAGTGTTAGAATGAGGATGTCTTGTCATATTAGAGTCGTAAAATAATAAATTATTGTGAAGTCATAGGGTTTATTTTCTAAGGCAGATTACAAATGAACATGCTGGTTGTGTGTCTTGGATTCTGGAAGAATAGGGTGGTTTTTCATGTGACTTTACTTTTTGCTTTCAAAATACTGAGCAGGTGTTCGAAGACTCGCTTCTACTGTACAGGTTTCTACTATTTAACTAAAAATAACTAAAATGTCTAATTTAGTTGTACAATTTAGACAACTTAATTTTGTAATTAAACTTGTGTTAGTTTAAAAGATTTACTGAAATGCTTTTCCAAAAGCATATGAAATTGTATGCAAATGTGTTTATGTATAAAAAAGTAGTTCCTTTGTAAACTAAATGCTTTTGAATATTTTCCCACTTGCATCTACAGAAAAAGTGAAAAATTTTCTATTCAGTTACATTTTTATTATTTGCAGAACTTAAATTCTTCATAACTGCTCTACAATAATTTTTCTCCCTTTTTCTGTTTTCACATCTGTGCAGTCAGACTAAATAATTTGTAATGTATGTGGACTTTGTCTTCTATAAATTATTTTGTTCTGTTTCATTTTAGTAGATGAGAAACAGGAAATACTGCACAAGAATTCTTCTTTATTACTGAAGTAGAAAGCAAACATGGGAAGAAAATCAGGATGATTAAAACATTTTTGAAATATACTTGTGTCTTTCATACTGAACTGTACTTTGGGGGAAAAAAAACCCAAAACAAACATGCATGTGAACTGCCAGTCATGCATGACTGAATATTTACATTCTATTCTTTACTAAATATCAGTTCAGCAGTCTCAGAGGGGAATGCTTTGGATGTGAAGTCACTAAAGCAATATTGATGTTAAGGAACTCAGCTGAAATGTGACTTAAGGAATAGCAACGTATGGGCTGCCAGTTCTGTTTTGGTAGGTTAATTAACCTAAGTTTGTTAGTTTGAGTGTTCTCATTGAGCACAGTTCTGAAAAACAGCAGTTACATGCAACACCCTCCTACTTTCTTCCTTTCGAGCTCTTGATTTGATTCTTCCTTCTGTTCTTCACGACTACTGTATGTTCTTAAAGAATGAACAATGCATGTTGATGTCCCGTGTCTTATCTTACGTTTTTCCAGGTGTACCAGATTCTTAGTGTGAATTTTAGGTTATTATTTTTTTAAAAAAGCATTAAATTGAAACCCTCAGTGTGTAGATATTGACCCTTTATAGAGGTAGAACTTCTTTAAGTGTGCTACTGTGAAGGTGACCTCAAGTTATAGGAAGAATTTCTGTTTCTTGTTTTGTTAAAAATCTTTTCTTAATGTTAAAAACCTCTCACTCCCCACTGCACCTAAGTACCATATACTAGAGTAGAAACAACTCCAAAGTGTTTTTTAAAATGAAAATTTTAGGAGTGAAATAATAAAAAGGACTACAGACTCTATATGTTTGCTACTCTTCACATTTTTCTCTTAATTTTAAATAAATATTGTCAATGAGATGTGCAGTCATCTGTTTTTAAATACTTGATGGCAATTACAAAAAAAAGAGATATGTTAATTTCTGTAAAACTATGCTTAGTATGGGAAAATTAAATCAAATTCCCTCTTTTAAATATTTTTAGAATTCAAGTGTGCTGTGATATATTACAAAATATTATTTAATACTGTGAAAGTATGTGATAAAATATAGGATACATAACCCATAAAGCACATACACTCATTTGTATAACAGCAGGAAATATGTGAGTAGACTGAAATTGTCAGAAAATATAAACATTCTGATTATATGTGTGTATGTATTTTTGTCCATGTATTCTTTTTTTTAAGTTAAAAGAAATAGATTCTTTTAAATTTTTTATGGAAATTGTCTTCCAATAAACCCAAGAATTTCAATATCTTTTAAAATGATGGAATGGATATATAATCTTACAAGCCTTAGAAGGAGATTCTGTTTGTGGCTATGTGTAGAAGAGGGAGAAACTGAAGGGAAAAAGTTGAAAATAGTTGTTTTACCGCAATAGAATATATAAAATTGTTTGGTTTTAATGGTATTCTAGCTTGTTTGTTGGAGCAACAGATGTAACTTCTCTACAGAAATATTTTTCCTGTTATTTCTTAGATCATATTAATTGTATTGGGAATAAATGCATGACTAGCCAAATGTTTTAATTCCTTTCTAACAAATGGAGTAGCTGTAGTACAGTGCTGTTTGTATTTGTTTAAATGCGCATTTGGTTCACTGAAAGATTAGCATTCCTTAAGATTTTCACCTCAAATTTATATCCATTTTAATATTGAAGAAAAAATGTGAGAAAGATGTTGCAACCCCAGACTTTTACTGTCACCTTTCCTGAATCTTTGGTCATCAAATTTCTCCAAAATAACTATATTAAATGGGATCTGAACCAAATTTAAAGATAATATTTTGATCTTTTATTGAAATAAAATTTATTATTATTATAATGAGTAACCATTTTTGAGATAGTACATTAATTTCATGCACTTAGTAAAATATTTGGCACTGGAGAGCCAGTATTCCATTACAAACCATAATTACACCTCTAAATAAACACTTAGATGAAGGAGTTGCACTTTGATACATGTGAAGTTTAAATTATGATATTTGCAGAATTAGGAAGGCAGTCCTGCAGTGTCAAAATATAAAACCAGGCAAGGTAACTAGACATCCATCTTCATCAACTCCATCAAGTCATTTTAAATGAAAGATAAATCTGCATTAAAAATACTAGGAATATTTTTATTTTTTTCTGCAGAAAAAAAATCTAGATATGAGTATTCCTGTATTAAGCTCAAATATTACATATACTCAGTGGGTTTACAGAACACCTAATGTAAAGGGTGAAGCACACTATGGATCTCATGATCATAGTAATCATTATTTTTTAACTTTTTACTGACTATATACAAGGTACTCGTAGTAATACTGAGCTGTTACTCTTTTTCTGCAAAGAGAAAAGATTTTTCTTACCACAAAAAATAAGGAAAATAAACTCTTTCAGCTGATTTGCTGAAATTGTAGAATGAATAAAAACCTGTATAATATATACACTGACATATAACCTAAATTATTGTGTACGTGCATGCCATCATACCTAAAAAGAAAATTTGCAGGTTATTTGCAACTTTTGAGAAGGCTTTTGTCTTTACTGTCAAAAGCAGAACTGTCCAAAAGCTGCTGTTGGAAGTGAAGAAATCTTCAGCCAATAGATCTTAATCTATTGCCTTAAATGCAGCAATCTACATGGTTTCATTTTTAGCTACATGCTTTGCTAAAATATAAGTAAGGCCACATCATTTTTTCCATTTTCTTGATACATGAATTATTATCAGTTTTCTGAATATTTTCCTTGTCTCATGACTAGCTCAGTTTCTATTGTACTTATGGCAGTAGCATTTTTGTATGGATTTAATGCTTTAATGCCATCTCTTGCTAAGTTTTGAAATTTGAAGAAGCATCTGATAAAGCTACTGATTGCATACTTGAAAAGTATTTCTGATTTACAGAATCAGGAAATATACATCTATATATATGTACAAAAGTTTGTGACTCACTTTTCTAAAAGATTGCTTTTTCTACTTTTTAACTCTTATATTGTTTTCATGGAGACTATTTGAATTTGTTGGACTCTAAAATGCAGTCTGTGCTTTTATTCATAAGTCTAGTACTGAGAAAAAAAATCTTGATGTTAATGTTCTACAGCTCTTAAATTGTTTCCCTTAAAGATTTGATTGTTCATGTAGTAACCATTAGTATACAGTGCTTTTTTTCATTAACCACAGAACTTTGAAACAAGAAAATCTCAGTAATTTACTTTCCTGTAGAATTGTAGTAAAATTATTTTTAGCAACCACTTTATTTTTTTTTTTGGTGCCTATGTATTACAAAAATAAACTAAAATCAGAAGTCCTACTATCAAATCAAAGGTTCCAAAACACAGAGTTAGAGCCCTGTGAGTATAAGTATCCTTTAGGATAAGTGTAGTGTTTAATTGTTACATAAGATTCAAGACTGCAGATAGAAATCTAATAATTGTTGTAATTTCTATTCCCAAGTTTTGTCAGGGTTATTTTGTAGAGCTTCTGTTTTTTTAAAGGATCATCTTCCATTGTGGTATCTAATCTTACCTTTAAGTCCTCTTATGGCAGCTGTTTAAACTTTTATTTTGATTTCTTCTCATTTTCTTTTATACATTAATCCTCTACATTTTGTAGTGGGTGAACAGTTAGTAAGGTGAACAAATCAAAGGCCTTTGGTGGTGTTCATCTAGTTCAAGAGTGCACTGGAAGTCTCCATTTCTGTTCAGCAAGAATATTGTTGGTATACTGGTTAAAAATAAAGGTGGCATGTTTTTTCTAGAGAACTGGATACAACTTTAGAGTTTTTCTGGTATTCACTAGTTTTCAAAAAGAGCTGCAAAGCATACTAGTCTATACATTCCTAACGACCTTAGCTATTTTAGACTTGAGAGAAGTTCAAATCTGATATGCTTGTTAGAGAAAAGACAGCACATGAGGTCTTGTAGTCATTACACAGGCAAAAAAAGCAGATACTTCAGTTTCAGCAATCTGCAGAGCAGTGACATGGCATTCCATTCAATTTTTTACCAGATATCACAGACTGGAAATGTGAGCTTTGGCTGATACTGCTGGGAAGGAGAGTGCGGCAGGCAGCTGTAATTCCCATCCTGTAAAGGTACTGATACTTAAAGTCTCTGTAGTCCAAATTGGTGCACAAAAATGTTGAATTTGGACCTTAGATCTATTTTCAAAGTTCATTTTCTGCCAACCATTCCTAGATGATCTGTGGATATATTGACAATTTTTTGCTTTTTAGATACGAGTAAGGAGAAGATACTTTGGAGTTACTTGCAGGTTGCTTCCTGAAAGACTGTCTAAAAATAAACAGACAACACTGTGTGGAATGCAGTTCTAGTGCTTTCCTAGGGTTTGACTTGAAAAACAGATTTCTGAAATCAGTGATATCCAATTGATTTAAATTAGGCCAAAATTTTATTCCATGTACTTGTAAGTTTGGTTGCTCTAAAATCAAGGTAACTCTCCTCATTGATTTTTCTGCCTCAGAAAATGTAGCTCAATTTTGAGTCTTACTTATTCTTAAAAAAAAAAAAAAAAAAAAGAGATTTTCTAGTTATAGAGTGATTCTTATCAGTGTGATGTTGTTGAAAGGTATTTCAGTGCAGGGCCAGCTCCAGAAGGTTGTTCAGTACGTTCATTGACCGTATCTTGGTAGCATCAAGTTTGTCTGCAGTATTGTAACAACTACAATTATGATTCCTACAGGGAAGAATCATAGCAAAAAAGTAAATTTTTTTGTGGAATAAGATTTTTTTTTTTTTTTTTTTTTTTTTTTTTTTTTTGTAGTATGCTCTTAAGGAATTATAAAGCCTAGAGAGTAACTGAACATTGACATGACTCCATCTACTGTCAAACCCATTCCGTTTTATATATTTTCAGGGAGTATGGAGTGGCACAGGAAGGAAATGGCATATCGCTGGAAAGTTGCTCTAATTCAGCACAGGATTCTTGTGAGAAATTCCTTCTAATATTACATCATCCTATTCTGTTTTCACAGTCTAATTTCTTTGGTTTTTTTATGCCACTTTTGTTCATATCAATAACCACATTAAAATACAGTTAGCAGATTAAATAGGCTTTCATCAGTGTTAGCAGTGTACAGCTGATACTGTGACAACTCAGTACTATATATTTTGTCATACTGTGTTATGTGAGGGTTTATGGGTTCAGTAGTAAAATTATTTTTTCCTTTTTTATAAGGTTTGCTATTTTTTAACATTACATTTCACTAACATGAGATTCAACAAACAAAAATAAGTCTCAGCTACTTCCAGTTCAGTGAATGTTTCTAACAGTAATATAAGTAGCACTTCAGTAGAGGTAAAAAAAATAGTGCTCTTGGAAAAAAAAAAAAAAAAAGAAAAGGAGTGAATAAAGGCAATTCAATAGTTCAATTATACAGCAAGAGGGTTTTTTGTTGACTCTGCTTTTGCCTGAGCTTACTACCTTTGTCTAATTTATGATTTCTTAGCAAACTTTGTAGCTTGAAGGAAAGTACTTTTCTTTTTCCTGTTCTGTAATGTCAAAGCAGAGTCTGAAGATTTTTTTAATGTTTATAGGTACTGACTTAGGGTTGGCAGTGACACTAATAAAACACATATTTTCAGCTATAATAGCAAACTCATTCTGTAAAACTATCCGAAGTATGAAAAAATATTAAGATAAGGCTTTCATCATAGATTAAGAAAAATGTATGCATAACATGAAGAATATCTTTTAATTAAGGAACTCTTTTATACTGCTGGGTTTTTTTCTTCAGGTATTTGGCATTTGTAAATGATTCATTAATTAAGATGAACATGAAAAACTATGGCCAGCTTTAGAATCTTTTATTGAACTCTGTGGATTCATAAATGTAATGTCAGATGGAAGATATCAGTGCATTTTTTTTCTCCTATCTACAATCCCCAGAAATAGTGTTTTTCTCTTTGTTATTTTGTGTTTGGCAAACATAAGCCTGTATTTTTTCTGCATTTTTAATGCAATTTGTACAAAGCAATCCCATAAACCTACTTGGGTACGTGGTATATTACCAATATTGAGTTAATCCTATCTTTCTTTAAAGTTCATCCATTTCAGCTTTTGTTCTATTAGTTAGTGGTTTCCTCTTGTTAAAACTTTGACTCCACTGTTTCTAACTCCCTCTCTCTGCTCTTCTTCCTGAACCACATATGTACGCAATTTGTTCACACTCATTTCAGTTACTGAATAAGGCTCTGTAGTCATGATGAACTACAAGAAACTTACTCATTTGTGACTTTGTCTTCAAATATCTTACATTATTTGGTAGATTGCCTGCCATCATCTCATTTCAGTCTGTGTGCCAGAGATTTGCTTCCTAAAATTCTTTATTTACTTGATATAAGTGATCTTACACACAGATTTGGTTAGGATTGTGTTTTTGTTTCTTGCAATGACTCACATACCTAGTGTTCCTGTCCCTGATTCCTAGAACATCTTGTCTTGACTGTGCTTATCTTCTTATAGACACTCTACTTGGAACTTGGATAAATAATTTTAAAGCTGATCTCCGTTCTCTTCACAGACACTTCTTTCTTACCTATTTTTGGTTACTACAGGTAACCTACCCTTTCTTTTCAAGACTGTAATTTGTGTGTCAAATTGCATAGCCAATCTATGAAATTTCAGATTGCATGTGTCTAATCTTTGCTGTTTGTAAAAACCTTCAAATGCTTATTCTTCTTTACAGGTTACCAGGGCCTTATCTAGGTCTTTAACTTTTGTTTCTTCAGAAAGCTACTTCCAAAGTCATATGACTAAAATCTTTCTCTGATCATGCCACTTCAATTTCATTGCTTTCTAATTCTATATCATGTCAAATGCAAAATATTATTCCTGCTCATCAGTTTTCTATACTTGAACTCCTTTTCCTAGAAAGAAATTTACTATGTTGGACTTCACAGCCTTTCTTAATAACTATAATTGCCCCAAACTGTGTGTGATCCCTTGCATGAAGAAAGTGCTTCTTAAAAACATTGGAGCTTTTATGTTCTTTTCCAAACTGATTCATAGAATCTGTCGTGACTGTGAATTTATAAATGACAAGGCTTATAGCTCTACCTTATGAATTATGAGTTAATACCACTTTCCCTTTCCTGATTCTAAAGAGTAGAAGCCACAAAAATAAAAACCAAATGAGGTTAAAACATCTGAATGGTTTGTCTCATTAAGTGTATGCATTTGCTTTTGTTCTACACGCTGAAACTTTTCTTCTACTGCTTTGAACATCTTGTTCCATCTCGTTTCTGCAAAAGTATAGGTCAACATGTTTCCATTAGTATCTGCTGCCTTGAGGTTCAGTTGTGAGGAAAGTAAGAGGGAAGAGGAAAGAAACTTGATATCAATATAAGCAGCTAATTATAAAAGCAACAGAAAGCTAGAATAAACTTCTGAAACTGAAGGATGAATTATCAATGCAAAGAGATACATTTCTTTTCTCTCTGTTGCTCCAATTGTGTAGAAGATTCAATAATAAGGATTACTTGGTGTATGTACTTTAAAAAAATCATTATATTGTGGTTATGTAGTAGAAAGTTTAAGTGTACAGAAAACTCATGATATTTTGTCTTCCTTTTCTAAGGTATTACTAATCACATACAAGAATTATGCTACTCTTTTGAAAGCTATGCTTTGTGGAATTCTGTTGAGTTTTGTGTATTAATAACTGCCATGTAATTAAATTGGGAAAATGGCTGTTCAGCACATAAACTCGGATACTTTCTCCTCTTCTCTACAACAGATGAAAATTCTCATGGTCAAATGTTTTAGTTTTGTTTAATGTACTAGTCATTTTAAGAATGAAGGTATTTTTTACCTTTGTAAGTAAAATAATTGAGGTTTAGTGTAGAAATACATCTATATCTGAATATCAGTTATATACAAATAGTTTTTATTCTATATTTTCATACATTAAAATTTAGTTTACAAGATCATGTTATTTAGAATACATTTCTAGAAATGTACAAACTGAGTTTTCATAGTGTTGAAGAAATGTTTCAGCATACACTAACCTCTTTCCTTCTGCTGTGTGACTTATAATAGTTCTTTTATGCTGATTTAATGTCTTCCTTGAGAATACTTTCAAGGACATCTTTGATTAAATTGATCAGACTTAATGAATATGTATATGTATTGGACTAAATTGTAGGTTGCATTTAAAAATAAACTGTCCTGTGTGTATCATATTATAGTAGATTGCAGTGAAAGAATGGGGCCACCCATTCTGAATGTGAGATTAAGACACTTCAGCTTAAGTCTATTTAAAATTATTGTAAAAATAAACCCTATAATTCAGAAATTAAATTATTCATTCTGAAATTTGAAATTAACCTATGTGTTACTTTTTTTCTTGTTTTTTTTTTTTTTTTTTTCCTTTCAAAGCCAGTTAAAATTTGAAAGCTCTGTATGGTTAAAAGATGAACTCTTACATGAAACAGGCCGGGATATTAGAGGACAGAGGTTTTTAATATGAGTTAAATAAAATGTGTCTGTCTGCTCTGTCAACTTGGTGTTGGTTGATATACTACTTACAGTTTCTGCTGAAATTAGGGGAAGGTACATGTGGAAATGTCTTAGTAGGAACATTCTGCTTTTAGACAGTACCTCAGTACCTTACGAACTTTTCTAACAGTCTGCCTGTTACGGTGCAGTGTAAGATGCTAATCATATGTGTTTAACTGACAATCATTGTAGTTTAACTGAAAGAACTCTTCTCCCTTTGTAATGCCTTTGCACATCCCACTTCAAAATATTTGAAGTACTATGGAGCACTATACTGACAGATGGCATTGTGAAATGACTTCATCAGATTTCCATAGAGGCTCTGTTTTTTGAAGTTTGCTTTCTATCTGTCATTCCTGAAAACCAAGTAAGACTTTAAAGACTCAATCTTTAAAAATAATTAAAAAAAAAAAAAAAGAGAGAAAAGTTCCCTAGCCCAAATTAGGGCTCATTACACAAATTATGGATTAATTAATTATAAAGGGTACTTTTTTAACAAATTTTGCTCTGAGCAATATTTCTGCAACTTTCAATAAGGCTTAATTTGTTGATATTTATTGAGCAAGTCTATTCAGGATGAACAGGCTAGAATGGTTACTCAGCTGTGTAATTACTTCAGGACTGACAGAAACAAGAGTAAGAAAAATTCTGTTTATTAAATCACTTGTTTAATATCCAGAATGCAGAAATCAGACTTGCTTTGCAGAGATTAAGGTTTTTCTCCAGAGTGAAGTCTCACTTCGAGTATAGTTTAAACAGACATTAAAACTTGAAATGGAAAATGAAGATATCAGCTGATCAAGGACAATTCCATAGTTGTGAAATGCTGTAATGTATAAAAATTATAAACATTCTGTATTGATAAATGCTTCTAATAGTTTATTTCATGAAATTAAACATCATTGAATTACTTTTAAGTAAGATATTTTAGTAGTGATTGCCACTTGTGAAGCTAGCTTTACTTCTATCATTACAAAACTGATAATATAATCAGATTGAGAAGATACTTTTCACCCAAATACTAGTGAACTGAGACTTTTGCAATAAACATTCATGAAATAACAAACTTTAATAACATTTGTTTAATTTTATTTCATCATCCTATCCAAACCTACATAATAAAACATTCAAACAGTTAAAAATAGTATTGTATTCATTTTATAAAAAACACATCCTAAGGATAATGCTTGTTATATAGGAATTATAACAGCAGTGAACACATTTGCTTAGATTATGGAGTTTATAGATCCTTTATTGTAGCTAAGATAATCAGCGCAGCAGGACCATAAAGAATGAATCAATATGACCCAAAGAAACTTATGTATGTGTGTGTGAGAAGGAGAGAATTAATTAGCAAATAAGTGTGTTGACTGCAGGAAAATGTTTTTGCAGGAGTTGGCAACATCAGGTTTATTGCTTTCAGCAAAGAATTTCAACCTAAAATAAACTGCCTGATATAAATGTAAAATATTTGCTAATATAAACCAGACTAATGTTTTTATCGTTATGTAACACTAGATGGATGTATTTTTGTAAAGATGATGAAATCTGATAACAAAATGCTCATAACCTATTAGATGTAGAAAATGTAGAATCATGCATCTACTAACTTCCTACGAAGTGTTGTAAATTATCTCAAAGATATATTTTAACTAGGAATTCCTCTAGGATATTTTATCTTTTATCATTTCCATTCAAAGTTTTAACAAACTTTCTTAACTTTAAAAAGGAAATGTTGCTTTAGAGTGTTCTATAATAGATTTGAAAATTGTTTTTCTTTTCTTTTTTTTTTTTTTTTCTACTTTGGTAAATTAGTAGCTATGTGTGTAATGGAATAGTTTAAATGTTTGCATCAGCAGTGCTTTTACACAGTTTTGTGCAAACTTTTTTCTTATGATGCTCAGATTTTCTTTCAGTGTACTTGATGTAAATATTGAAAAATTATTTCTATGTGTAAATTACTGTTATTTGTGGACTGCATATGAATATATATTTACTCTAACAGTTTTCCAGGACATTGCTTTTACTTTCATATATTTGACTTTGTAGTCATTGTACTGGATATTTAATACATTAAAAAGCCTCTATACACATTTCCTTTTAGTTAACCTCAAACAGTTATAGCATATTATGGTTTGTGTATTTGTATTTTGTGCAAGTATAGTTATGTCAGCCTGCCTGCCTAATATTGATTTTTAAAAATGTTCATTGTTTTGCTGAAAATTATAGCCTTCTTTATTTTCTTGATATATTAAACTGATTTATATTTTAAAATATGATGACATAGATTGAACTTCCCTTAAGTGCAGGACAGCTTCATGATAGTCAAAACTTGTTGCTAGACAACTGAAAAGAAAGAACCTGCCTGTATTGTGTAAGTGGAACAGCACTTGGGTTCTCTCTGCACAGTTTACATTCTTTCTCTTCTGTTACAGAGATATATCTTGATTCTTCAATTCTATCTTCTTGTGTAATGACTTAGAAGACATAATGTCTGTCCTGATCAATTTTGCAATGACCTTGTACTGATTAATGAAATCTGATGTTATCCCTTATTATAATTATCCCATAAATTACACTTAACATGTTGAGTTATGTTTTTAAAACAAAGTCTGACAATGTGTAAAATACAAATGGTATTTCGATAATAGCTTACTCAGGCTGTATAATGATCATTGCTTTCCTCAGCCATAGTTAAGGAAAAACCTCCATGTTCAGGAAGGACAATACACTGTGTTGCATTTGAATGTCTGTATTGCATATGTGTTAATAAAGTTGAATACATATGCAGATTGTGTTCTGCTATGTCTGTGATTAAAGCCTTCTGCATTACTATGAGTTTTTGCAGATTTTCATTTTCAGAAATACATCCATTACAAGCCTATTTGTGAAACGTGTGCAAAGGTGACAGAAACTCTACTTAGTAAGGAGCACTTACAAAAGAACTGCCACGTCCTTTTATTTATTTTTGGACCTTACTCCATCAAACTTCTAGTTCTTGTATTAGAAGAAAGGATGAATCAGGCCCTTTCCTGCGCCTTCATGATTTTGCAGACATCTGACATTTAGCTCAAGTCATTTCCAGACTTTGAGAAGTGTAAGCTTACATTAATTCTTTTATTAGAAGCCAGCCTATAGCTTTAACTGTACTTTTGATCTCTTCTGAATCCTTTCCAGTTCTAATGCATCCTTCAGAGACAAAAGGACCAAAGTTGAATACATTTTAAACATACAAACCTTTTATGTTATGATATGCTGTGTAATACTTTTTTGTGGTTTTTATTACTTTCTTAGAAATTCCTAACATTTGATTTTTCTCTTTGACTATTAACACTGAGCAAAGATTTTTATGGATATCATAATCCAAAATTTCACTTTTCAGTGAGTGAAATAATGGTCAAAGTCCATTATTTTTGTGTGTGAAGGTAGGAATTTTTTTCTCCTTTGTGTATGACATTTGTGTACATAGAATGTCACTTGCCATCCTTTTACACAGTCACTTGGTCCTGAGACCCTTCTGTGGTTCTTCACTGTGACACACATCCTTATTGCCTAACAATCATCATCAAAATAACAGAATCCTCAGCACTGATGTTTTCTACCATTTTTGAGATCCCTCACTGTGTATCCCTATACAATACTATTAGTGATCTCTCTCCATTGTGAGAATGGATAGTTTAGTCTTTCCATCTTTTCTTTTAGTTCTTTAACTTTTCCATGTAAGGACATTTCTTCTTATTCTGTAGTAGCTTTGTTTCCTAATAAGCTTTTGGAAAGGACATTATTGAAAAAAACATTTGGAAAGGAGGCAGCAAAAGGATCTGGGTGCTTTTATAATTAGAACATAACCTTTCACAATCTCCTTTATACAACTTGTTCAGAGAATTTTCTTTACCATTTCAACATTGAATCTTCAAATTTTAATTTAGTAGCTTATTAGAAAATAATTTAGAATATGTATTCAGAACTGTATGCTATATTCTTCATATAATTTACATTGTGGTACAACTGTTGTCTTCTAATCTGTGACCAATGTGTTACTACTACATATTATAAAAGTCTGTAGTCAGAAACAGTTCGTGTTTTGGTATATCTTATATGATTCTTATCTTGTTACCATTACAGTGTAGATGCTGTTCAAATCTAACAATTTTTCCTCATAGTGTCTACACAGTAATCTTGCAGTCTTTCCTGGAATCATTCCTACAATTTCTTGTATTTCTTTATATAATCTCATCATTCCAAATTCTAAAAAAACCTACCTAAGAGGCAGTATAGAAAATACACTGCTATATAATATCAAAGTACAGTTAGATTAAAAAGGTTAACTTTTCTAACTCAATATTGAAGGGAAGTACAGAGATGGTCCTAGATTATGCCATAAAGCTTGTAAAATAAGTTTTCTATTTCATACTCTTGTTCATAAGGGTAAATACTATTTTTATAATATTCAGTATAGTCAGTATAATGATCTTTTAAAATACTTATCCTTTTTTAAATCCAGCTGGACAATTAGTGTTATTTTACAGTTTTTATGTAAAATGATAACTGATTTTTAATTTTTTTCTTTTTTTTAATGTAATACAATGTATTAATTAAGATATCCCAATTAGAAACTTGTTTGGCTTATGGTCCAAATCATTTTTGTAGCTCTTGATTATGTTACTGTAACTGTAGCTTTATGAAACTATGCATCTAGACTCTTTTTTAGTATTAAGTTTTTGATCTTTATTTTTTGTAGTGTTGTCTATATAAGATGGAGTTGCCAAAATAAAACTTAGTAGGTAGGCAGTAGCATATTGTTTAGAATATTCTGCTTTTCCTAACATACACCTGTCATATGAACATTTCTTGAAACTATGTTTCCACATTAAGGACATACTTCATTGACACTCACAATCAAGTTTGTTTCTAGAAAAGTTACAGGTTTTTTAATAATCTTTAAGTGCCTTAGAAAGTAGTTCAGATTCCATGTATTACCTTGCACTTGTTTACACTGAGTTTTATCTTTGTCATTTAATTAAATACCTTTGTATTGATACATATGTTCTTCTTTACAGCGCTCATCTAAAAGGACTTGGAGATGTCAAAACATTGAAAATTATTCCTGGATGCTTTTCAACACTATATTTGCACTGCTAAAAAAGGAAGATTGATAGCCTGAGTTCCTAATCAGTGTCATTTTCACAGATCACATTTGTATCCAGATACTATGAGAAAAAACTTTGCAGTGTAGATGAGGGAGAGGTTGTATCAAAATATGGCAAGAACGACTGCTGCAGTACATTAAACTTTCGTTAGAATATGTGGGGATGATGGCACAACAAAAACTAAAGCCATGCAAAGTCAAAATTAAAGAGTGAAGAAAACTATAGAATAGAATCATAGAGTAATTCAGTTTGGGAGGTATATCAGTTGATCTCCAGTCCAAATTCCTTCTCTAAGCAGGGTCAGCTGTGCAGGTAGACTAAATTGCTGATGCGTTTATCTTGCTGCACAACTTCTCTGCAACCTGTTCCACTGCAAGACAGCCCTCACCATGAAAAGGTTTTTCCATATGTCTAATTTGAACCCCTCATTTCAATGGATGTTCATGGTCTGTTGTCCTCCCACCATGCACCACTGGAAAAAGTATAAGTCGATCTTCTTGATGACCCTGTAGGTATTAGGGAGCTGCTTTTGGGTCCTCCTGAAGCTGCCTGTTCTCTGGGCTGACAAGATAGGCCAGTTACCTCAGCTTCCCCTTGTAAAAGGGCAGGTATTCCACACCCTTGACTGTCTTGGTGGCACTCCACTGAACTTTCTTCAGTTTATCAACATATTAGTTGTACTGGAGGACCCAAACCTAGACCCAGTACTCTAAAAGCAGCCAAACAGCTGCCAAATAAAGAGGCAACTAAATCTATTCCAGATCTTTCCATTAGTCAGTATACTTCAACTGAAGTGCAAAGAGCATTGATTAAGCCAAAAATAAGGCATATTGAAATATTTTTGTTAATTTATAAATCTAAATTCTGTTGCTTCTAATACGTTAAAAAATACAGAATGAGATGTCTACCCAAGATGCATGTCTGTGAAAGAAAGTTGCATCACAACTTGTTGGAAGGAAAATGGTGGAAAACTCTAAATGTAAAATGAAAGACAATGCAGGGAAATACAGAAAATTGTCAGTTTTAATAAAACCTGTATATCCTATCCGGTCAGTGTAGACAAATACTTGACTATGTGCCTTGAATTTCTTGCTCTATTATTTCTTGTCAGTTCAGACGCGTTCTTAGACCTTTGCAGTTGGTACTTGCTTATTGCCATATTAGGCTGTGCTGGTGAACTAGGATAGAACTGTTGTCCTGGATGTAAAAACCGAGTGAACTCTGAGTCATGTTCATAATAGCTGTGGCTGGACAGATATTTTTCTTTTAGTGTCTGTAAGTATAGAAGCCTAAAAAAAACCACAAAAAACCCACACTTATTTTAATGCCAGCACCACTACTTAATCTCAAAGCTGCTGCTATTCCTGATATTTCTAGCCCTTCATCCAAGTATGAGTTTGTGGGTTTGTTTGGATCTTGTTTTTTCTGTGTACATGTAATTCTCAGTGGGATCCACGTGCAAAAATCTTTAATGCTTTTACTTTTTTCTGTCTACAACTGTTTGTCTTTTGGGTATGGTTAGTATTCTCCAGAGGAAGCAAACCATCTCTTCTTATGTTTTTACAGCACGTAGCGTGGTGGTCTCTCTTATAAATAGAGGTTCTGGTTCTAAAAATGAGTAATAATTAAGCAGAATTAGTTACTAGAACTGGTGTAACAAGAGATGTTACCATAATGGTAGGAGGCAGCATGTTAATACATTAGATAAAATGTGCTTGAGTGTTTTATGTAGAGACAGCCCAGTAGACATAGTTGTATGAATCAGGAAAATTATAATTGCTTTATGGGAGTGAATGAGGAATCTACAACTTTCATTTAGGAAGAAATTGTAGTCTTAATTTTTCATAATTTGATACTTAGCAGAATTATTTGACTTTTACTCTAATTTTAAGTTTTGTACTAAAGCACAATTTTCTTAACAAATTCTTTACATCTCCTAGTAACTGTCCAGATACAGCAGATGACCACTGTTTTGTTCATGTCAACAAAGAATGCCTATTTCATTTATTATATCCAAAGGATGTGTTCAGCCTTTAGAAGTAAATAGAAACAAATACCAATAGCATTATAAAAATATTGCAATCCTAAGAACAGAAAGTAAGGTAATGAATAGTAACATAATGGTGATAGTTTAAAAGTCTTTTGGGGAAGAAAGGAAAGGTTTTCAGGGCCTTCAGATTCATTACTAAATAGGATTATTTTAATTTTTGAATAGTATGGCTTTCAGAAGTCTGAAGTTTCACATCAGATGGTATTCCAAAAGTGGGAAAGGAAAACCATAATCCTAAGAACTAAGGTGCAATGGCAGTGATAGGGGAGGGAATGAATCCATTATGGAGATCTTGTGGATAAGTTATTACAGTATTGAATGCCCATCTAAAGACCAAATGTAAACAAATGTATGTTGTGCATTGGGGCTTCTGAAATGTAAGGAATTGCCATTTTTGTTTTGGAACAGTAGTAGTGATCCCTAGTGAAAGGTCCCGGGAAAAGAGTTAGAATAGTCAAGGCCGCAGAACTGTAAGCTAATGCTGTATGTATTATTCCATAAAGGCACACCCAAAGAAATGGATGTGAACAAAAATTAACACCAAGAATCTCAACATCATAGTTAACTGCTGAGATAATCTCCTTTACAGTTACAAAAATGAAGGAGGGGGAATGGGGAGCAGAAGTTTGCGTCTTTGGCTGTGTGTCTCTGCAATTTTGAGCATGCCTGAGTGTGTCCTTGGGCACTGAAGCGTGCGTGGCTCTGCTACTTAACTGGTAGTTTTTCCGGCCACAGAGCGTTCTGTTCCATCATCATCTGCCCCTGAACAACTTATGGCATGGCCCAGCCATCAGGACATTGCGAGGATTTTATCTAGTAGCCAATTTGAATGTGACATCTTGTGTTGGTAACTGAGAACAGCTAACTAGCATAAAGGTAAGGTTGGTCCTTGCCAGCTGATCTTGATGACCAAGAATAGCTCACTAGTTGAGGCTATGGCCTTCATATTTACAAATTCTGCATAATAGAGATTTTGTGCATCAGCTCTGAAGAGGCAATAGGTTGAGTATCTATGTAGCTAAATATGTCCTTATTCTGTGGTCTGGCTTATGGGTGGTACATATGCTAGAAAAAGATTTTTCTCCTTAACTCATGTAGCTGTTTCCATGGCTAATAGGATATTTGCGGGCATCTTTATGCTGATGCTGCCAGAGCCACGTTGTTGGTGGTTGGGTTTTTTTGGCTGTCCCACTTTTTTTTTGAGGAGCATGTTCCAGATCTCATAATTTATATGGTTTGGTTCTTACTGTCATAAGCAGCTATGAAAGGTGCCGTAGAAAGCGAGGTCAGTCATCTAGACTTAAGGCACATTGGAGAGTCTTAATAAGGCAGTCTTCCTCTTCTTAGGCTTTGTTAATGATATACCATTTTCTTGGGCATTATTTTGTGGCGTTTGACACTTCAGGTTTTCATCTCATTTTCTGCAAGCAGTATTGATGTCTATTATGAGGTATTTTCTCAGTAAACTTTGTTAAAAAAAAAGATTGGAAATGATGAGGTACACAGAGTGTTCTTACCTATGTTACCTTTTAATTGTCTCTGTGAATGTGACAAACTGAGGATTTATGAAATATATATGATGTATATTAGGAACAACTGTTGTTGCTCTTTTTCACCTGATGTGTTAGACTGTTTTCAGTATCTTCTATGATATTTGTGTTAGGAGCTGAATTTTGGATCTGGTCTAATAGTGTATGTCTTTGGTATAATTCTGTCTAGATAAATAGAATATAGATAAAGTTGTGTTTCCTTATGCTTTGAAGCAATCCAGATTTTGGAAAAAACTTCTTTTCACGCAGTTCCATTCCTCTGTTTTCCCAGCTAGCATGGTAGTAAAAAATGTCTGTTCTTAACTCTTCTCAAAGTAAGTCTAATATGTCCTTCACTCACAAGTGCAAGACTTCCAGGCTATCAAGAAAGTCCTTTGATTACAAGATGGTGCAGTCTTGTCTCTGCTGATGTTTATTTTCATTTTTGTTTTATTAAGCAAAGGAATGTTTGTGTTCTTTGTTACGCTCAGTAGCTCAAGAGGGTGGTAGTATTAAAACCTATGATATAAAAACTATTTCTGATCCTATCTTGGTTCCACCCGTTTGTTTTGATGTAGTCCAAGTAATAATATTTACCAGACTCCAATGTAAACTGAAAGAAAATGTTTGTAAATTGAAGTTACACCATCATAAATGTTTTTCTAAAGTGGACTTATTCTGGATTTGTTTATTGTCTTGTGCTTATTTTAGTCAGAACACCTTTTCCATTGCCAACCTGAACTGTTTTTTCCACCATCTGTATGTCTTTGGAGTGTTTCCTTTCCTGTCTGGTACCTTTGGACTCTAAGGAGTAGAGCCTGTTTACTAGACTTCCTGTGAGCATTTGCTCCTTAGAAATCTGTTGGCTCATTTTCAGAGGAACTTGCAGCATTAATTTGCATAGTTAAAGTCTCATTTAGGGGTTTTCACCATGTGAAAATCCCATTGTATTGTTTATTAAAATAATCCTTATAGTTATTCTTAAATTCTCACCTGGGATCCACTGGGTCTTAATGATTTATCTTGTTCAATGCTACATAGGATCCTTTGCAAGGTTTATGCCTCAGATAACACTTTGTTTTTCCATGGATTGTGGAAACTTAACAAAGCACTTTGGGGGGTAGGGGGGGGTTGGAATTTTACTTCATCAGAGTAAAACTTGTAATTGGGCAGAATGAATTCTTTCTAATTCTATTTGTGTTGCATAGACAATATCTTTTTACGCCTTTTCGGAAACTTCTGTTCAGGGAATTTGAATCTTTTTTCATGCCCACCCAGACATGAGAACTGATAGCACTACCTGTTCTGTTGTCATTGCTCTTTCTCTAAAGACAAAAAGAATGACACATGCTGCTTCCAAGTCTGTCCAGTGCTCTTCTGTGAAATGAGCTTGAGCAAATCTTTCCTTTGTCAGAACAAATAGTGGGTATGCTGGCGTCAGGTGTGTCTTCTGTATTCCTGACATTTTAAAAGCCAGCTGAAATGAGATGCAGACTGTCTTCAATCTGCTTGTCCTTTAAGAGGACATTCACAACATTATAGATGACAGCTTCTGAATATCTCAGTACCTCTCATACCGTAATGATATCTGTAATCTAAATACTGATTTCCACGCCTTGTCTTTACTGGAGACATAACAATCTCAATAACATTAAGCTCATTTGTCACAGTGAAATCACTGTGCTTCATTTTTCCCAATGACTTGTCAAGTTGTTCATCAGATTCTGAAGCTGAAGAATCATTAGAGTGTGTACTCTGTTCTAAACGTAACCTCTCCAATACTAAAAATAATATAGATGTAATTTAAAGCTATGCTATATATATCACTACTAACAGGAGTTCCTTTGGGGCATTCAGTAATTTCTGTCTAGATAACTTAGATCTCTGGTTTAAAAAAAAAAAAAAAAAAAAAAAAAAAAAAGGTTTGTTTTGGTGTCATTCTGGCTTCTAAAGTGTGCAATACTGGCATGTGGTCTGGGTGAAAGAGGTTTGTCTGGACTGAAAAAAAAAAAGCTGTCACAACATTCTTCAGTTCTATAAAAATATTAATTGATACTCTGCTCAAAATTTAAACGGTTTCTCCATTTAAATGGTTTCCTTGCTTTGTTTTAAATACCGTGATTCCCTACGCATGAACTTTTCACAATATCCTATAAAATGCAATATATGTGTATCTTGGCTAGCTTTATATAGTTTTGTTTTCTTTCTGTCTTTAGAAATTCCTCTGACGATAAGCCCAAATAATTGCAATATTTTTAAACATTCCCTCCTACCCATTTTTAAGGGGTAGAGCATGGAGGATTGTTCTTGAGTTTTAGAATCTTTCTTAAATTAATCTTTGTGTTCACACTGTTCTATTCTAAACATATAACAGGTGTAAAAGGTAAATGAGAAGAGACATACCACTCTATGAGTCTCTGTGCTGTGGCAGATGCATTCTGTAAGCTTAAGCATTATTACTCTGTTAAAACATTCTCTCCTTTGAATATTCATCTGCCGATATTCTCTTTAAAGTGTAGAAAGCTATATAGAACTTGCTGCCATTTCTAGTGTGTTGTGTAATAAGAACATGGAATGAGACATGCTATAAAAGGGAATTAAATTATATAGGATTGGGAATTAAGATGTTTTATGTTTGTTATAGCCTGCAACCTGAATGTTGATCTAGGCTTCTTTTTCTTTTAATCTTCAATGGCTTGTGAACACACATCACGGTCTTGGTTCCAACAAGAAATGGCTGGTTTACACATCATACTGGTTTTGTTTTGATCAAGGCAGTGAAATATGTTTAAGTCAGAAGAACAACTTCTGACAGATTACAAAGAAGGCTTTTAGACTACTGATCTTTATTTATATGTGTTATATCATGCTGGAAGAAATTCAGGAGACACTCGAGCTCTAGGAACTCATCTTTGCCCAGTTTTCTTTTGCCTCATTTTATCTATTGTTTACATATTTGCTTGTTAATGTTTTACAGATGTGATTTCCTTTTTTTAAAAAAAATAATATTATTTATCATTTGTCAGGAAAACATTGGAATACAGGATATCTTTCTACTTAAGTACTACAAGGATGTAAGCAGCTAAAATACAGTAGCACTAAGTTCGGAATAAATATCTTGGCTACTTTCCAGTAGCTCGTGACCAGCAGTCTCTGTTTCATAACTGTTACTCCAGTAGCTCTCATGGCTAAAGGTTCCAAATGTCATTGTCTACCTGCTTGTACTAATTTCTGCATGTTTCCTCCTGTCCAACTGAGTAGGTTAAGTAGGTCTATACTCTGCTAACCAGATTCCATGTAATCCTATTCTTTCTAAAGAAAAGTCAGGTCTTGATTTTCTTTACCAACTCGCAAGGACAAAAGGTATACAAACGTTGGATGTTTGTGTTGTAAATCCGTGTTTCATTCTCATCATTAGTAACAGTTATGCAGATGTGTGTCTGAACTTTACAGACATTTTTTTCACTTGCTAGTAAGTCTTCTACATTTAGGATACCTTGCGTTCTACAACAGGACACTCTAGCACGCTACAACTCTTTACTGAAAAAGGGATGATATTCAATGTGTACGCAAATTAAGTATTAAGGAATTCCTTAAGTTTCTGTCTTCACATTTTCCTTATTGATAATTTATGTTCATTGTCCTACTGCAAAATAGTGTTGCAAATGAAAACTTGTCATTATTGACAGGTCTTAAATGAGTTAATGCCCTCTCCAACTGATTATTATATATTGCCTTCACTCACTTCCTGTACTCATCTTCTCCGTTTATATTTAAGATACTAAAGCACTGCACTGCCTAACTATCTTTTGGTTATAATTTCCTATGGTTAGTTATATGGGAGGAAACCTAGAAGAGTATCAAGAAAATCAAGAAAACTGCGACTGTCAGATGTGGGAAGTTTTTAAAAATATATTTTATTTTTTTATTTCTGAGGTAGTTATCTCTATGCAAAGCCCTAGTGAAACTAGGGCTCTTAATTTTTCTGTTTGTCAGCAACTAGTAGAAGAAAATCCCAGTGGGGTGATAGAACTGGTGTTTATGGTAAGCTACTTAAGTCATTTCAAGAAATTTTACTTTGAGATGTCATCTTGAAATTAAGCACAGACCTTTAATTGTAGTGAGGACTGAAGTCTTACGCAGGCCTTGTAACTAGAAGAATACATGCTGCTCATTTATGGTTGGTTTTGTCTTTGCTGTAGGAAAGACAATATTCCTCTGTGGTTTGTAATAAAATGTTTGTGAGTGAGAAACTGTTATTTCCAATAGATGATGATGTTTTCCTATAAACAAAATTCATTGTGAAAACAAAACAAATTGTGTAGTGAAAACCACTAAAATTGAATTAGGGACATTAGTCAGAGTCATAATATTAAAACAGTTTGTCCATATTGTTGTATGATTGCAGTATTGATTTGGTTTTTTAATGGCTATATTGTCAGCACTGTCTGAGTTAACCACTAAAGGTTAATTATCTGTATTTCATTCTGTTTCCTCAACATTATATTTCGTACATTGTAACAGAGCAGTGTAAGTGGTTGCAGTTTGAATTCTGTGAATCAGGATAGACTGACCTTAACATTCTCACCTGTTTGCTTTTCTGTCCTTCTGGCAGAAGACTTCTCTTCTCATCCAAGAGAATACTTAAAGAGGAATTTTCTCTAAAACATCTGTATGTTTGATAGTGATTTACTTTCAGACACCACAGTTGGCATTAAATTAAATGAAAAAACTACCTTAAGCCTAAAAAAAACCCTACAGAAATGCTTTCAGTAGATTTTTTTCTGAGTTTCATGTTTGCTTCACTTTTTCTGAATAATCTTGTTATATAAACAGAATCATCTGTTCTTTAATTATGAAATTAAATGTATTTTTCTCTGTTGAAGATAGGCCGAGAATTAGTTTAAAAGATAAAGTTACATGGACTCAAGTTTTCCATTGTAACTATTGTCTGCCAAAATAAGATCTATTTTTCTATAGTTTTGATTATATTCTTAAGAAGAGTTGTTCAGAATTCTGTGTGCCTGTGGCATTTAGAAGAACTTCAACTAGAATATATTGTTTTAATCTATAAAAAGCAAACTAGAGTGGCTTTTATGTATAGTCATTTAATATGATGTTTCATATTTTATGAAACAATATTAAAAGTTTTTAGATCTCTATTTGTATCTTTCTTGAAAAATCAAAGCACGTGGCATAAGCCAAAATCTGTTAAATTTGTTTCTGTTTATGGTATAAATTAAAACTCTCTAGAGTGTGGTTTGACCTAAGTCTGATTTATTGCTTTGCTTGGCCCTGCTTCAGGATGGTTGTGGTTTTCCATTCCTGTTTCCAGTAGAGTCTTCATGTGTTTTGATTTCAAATCCTTGCATAGCAGCTGCTCTTCATCTGGGTAGTAAAAACTTTCTCTGGTAGGTCTTTACTATAACGTAGAGATACTAGGCTTTTTGGACTCTTTATTATTTTTGTACAAATTAAACTGAGATTTATCTGTACGTGCAAAATGATGCATTTGTGTATTATAATTTAAATTTAGGTTTAGATGTTATAGTTGTTTATTTTTTAGTGAAGACATTTTCCAGATCAAATCAGTACAGGAAGAATCTGTAATTAGAACCATGGTCAAAGTTTCATAAAGATAAATCTTTACTGATGACAAATTATAGGATGAAAGGAAGACTTCACTACTTTTTTGTTTCTTATATAAATTTCAACCTTGCCTATTAATGAAGAAATTTCATTTATGCTCATCTTTAAAATATGTAATCATTAGCTGATTTCAGTTTTTCACCTGATCTCATTGATGTCATATTTCAATAGTGATTGCGAATGGTTTGTCCTCCTTCCAGAACTGACAGACCTTGTAATAGGAAAAGGCTCTTTATTTACTTTGAAAAAAGGAAAAGAAAAAAAAAAGTGATTAAGATTTTATACATAACTATATATGTGTGTGTTTATGTTTATTGGCTATGTATGCATATATATCTGTCTGTGCAAGTGAGGGGATCTGTAATAAGTATGATCATTCAGCATTCTCTGGTTTTACACTGTTGTATTTTTTACTAACAGAGTTTTATTAAGTCTCTTAGACAAGATGTTTATCACAGGTAGATATATTTTTAACTAAAAAATGGGAAAACTTTCAGTTACCTGTAAGAGGGAAGGCTATCCTAGTATACAAGCTGGTTTTATTTTTGGTGTCAATATTCTTTGCTGTAATCTTGATTTACCCACTGATTCGATTATAAAAGAAGCTGCAAAGGTTACCTGAGTTGCTTCACTGTGGGAATATATGACATGAAGGTATAGCACTTTCAGCATAAGTACACAAAAATCATTTTAGTACTAAATAAATTGAGTCATTTGATTTAAACTTAATCTCTTAGGACAGTGGTTGTGGGATTTGTTATCTGGTTTTGTTAAGAGTAGCGATTAACAGTCTGTAGTTAGACGTACTGTTTAATGCAAAGTCCACTGAACTCATTAGAAGAGTTCTGTTTTGGATTATGCCTTTAGCAGTGCTTACCCACTGAAACATCCCTTACGATTTAATCTAAGTGGAGAAATGCTGATGTTTGGAGATTTGTTGACACAAATCAATAGCAAGAGGCTCTAAAGCAAGGGTACCATTCCATGACCCCTTTTAAGAGAATATTTTGTACTGCTTATTCATGTTGCGATGGTGCCATAAGTCTCAACTAAAGCAGTCCAAAGACAGTAGTGATAAAAATGTTTCCATTGAATTGTCTCCATTTACAATTTAAATTGTAAACAAACTGTGGGTGAATGATCCTGGGGTGCGTAGGAAGAGAAGACAATAAGAGATGAGAAGGTTATTTTAGACAGGTGTTGATGTATAAATTAACCATGACAGATGTCACAAAAGGACACATGAACAGGTAGTAAGAATTATGGTAATGCAGATATTTAATACATATTAAGGTGTTAATTTTGTGTCTTTTAACTGTAAGTTCTTTTAAAGCGTAAAAGGACAAAACTGGAAGGACACAGCTGCTTGTGGGATAAGTGAATGAGTGAGTGTTTGTGACTGGGAGTAAAGGCCAGGATGGTAATGCAAAACAAATTACGCAGTGAAAATACTTAATTTGGTACAGGAAAGAAAAGCAAGGAAACCACCACAGAAGAATTAAAATGAAGAAGAGAAGTTTGGGAAAGGACTGAGCAGAATAAGAAATTAAAGAAGTAGAGGCTGCATTTGAATGGATAGAAAGACAGTAAAGTTAGGGAATGAAAGCAAGAGGGGGCTGGTTCAGAACCATGCCATGAGAATGCAGACTTTCAGTAGTACTTTAGTTGTATACATTAAGCAGAAAATATTGAAGGTTTGAGAAGTTACACAAAAATACTGAAATGTAAATGCAGCCTGGATATGTGATTTCAAGATTTATCCACAGTATTCATTTGCCTGGAAGAATAGAAAGCAAAAAAGCAAGAAAAAAAGAGTTAAATTTCTATTTATTTTTTTTTTTTATAATGTATTGGTGTAAGATTCTTCAGTTAATTTTAGAAGTGACATGTGCATTTTTATGTTACAGAGAAATAATTCCAGGAAGCTGCAAATACCTTTACAAGAGTCAAATATGACTTATTAAAAATGTAAATTATTTTCATCAAAATGAACTTTTGGCTTACACACACACACCCCCACACCCCCGCCGTTTTGTGTGTGTTTTGGTTTTTTGTGGGTTTTTTTGTTGTTTTTTTTTTTTCCTCGGGGATACTATATATGTAAATGGCAATTGTAATTTAAAGTAAGATTAGTTATTTCATTGTACAAATGATGGGCTTTGTCTGAAGACTTTACCTTTAAAATAATTAACCAAGTAGCTCATTCTGAAATGAACAAGGTCTCATATTTAAAAAAAGACAGCACTGACATGGGCAACCTGCTAGAGCTGATCCTGCTTGAGCAGGGGGGTTGGACTAGGTGATCTCCAGAGCTCCGTTCCAACCCCAGCATTCTGTGATCCTATGAAATATATACATGTTGTGAAAAACAAAATGCTATAAATAGAAACAGATATATGACGTACATCTGATTCCAGCACAGTGTTTGGCAGTTAGATAGCAATTACTTAGACCTGTGTATTTTGAATTTATTTTGGTCTTTTTTTCCTCCTTGGAAATGAAGCTTGCACACCTTTTTTTTTTTTTTTTTTAAAATTGAGTCACATCATATTTAGTGGGAGGACTCATTTGAATAACGTGTACTCGTGTGAGTAAATATTTGAAAGACTGAGGACATTAATTAGTTTCTGTAGCTCCTTGACAGTATTTTTCCTTCATTGCTGAGAAGCAGTGGCATTTATTTCTCCTAGGTTTTATCACAGTTTTGTGCTTGTTTCCATGGTAATTCTTTTTCTTGCACTGTACTTCAAAGGAACCAGAGGATTCTGTGAGGTTTTCTATTATTATTTATTTAATTGTGTGAAAACCTAACTGAAGATTAATTTCTTTAAAAATTGTCCAATAATTCTCTCAAGTGTAAGTGCAAGTGTAGCTTTTAACTATTAAGGCATTATAATTTTATCTTCCTACTTTTTTAGCAATAGTATCGTTTTTATAGTTATTTCATATTCAACACATTTTACAAAAATTGTCTTTACTTATTCTACAATATTCCTAAATTACATTTTATGGTATCAGAATAACTACAAATTGTTGAAGACAATCTGCAAATGCTTGCAGTCATCTCTAATGATCTCATTTCCCTACAAATCAGACTAAGTGCAATATTGAGCATGCACAATAACTTAGAATTTTTTACTTTTTTCTGCAGTTCCAAAAGGCTAATATTCCATCTACTGTCAAGAATCAGAGTCAAGCATACTCTGTTGAAATGACATATTCCTAGTGCATCACTGGAATATGCCTGCAAACCAGAGAAGTTCTTCTTTTGGGCTATTGCAAGAGCTTTCTTGAACAGTTACATTTTATATTTTCAAGTAAGATTTTTAATGATGCAGTATGGATGAGATTCACTCCACTCTGAGAATAAATGGAATAATGAATAATCTTTATTGCTTTCTTCTCTTTCAGGTAGGTGAGTTCAAGTGGGGCTAGTTAGAATAGTAATTAACACTTCATCCTTCTGTAGAGAGAAACATAAAGAACACCTAAATTAAAGAACTGAAACTGAAGGTTTTGTCCCCAGAGGCTTAGTGGTGTGGTTTCATGGTTGTCTGACATTAATTTAAATGTCACTGCCAAAAAGGTAGTCTTGCCCCAAGCCATGCATTTCAGTCCTTTCTTTGCATCAGCAATAGCATCTGTCCAGCTTTGCAGTAGGTCTCATCAGCTCCCTCATCCATTTGAAAATGATTTATTTTTTTTTTAAGGGAGTTAGGAGGATTAGTTTGCAAGCTGATCACTGAGCTTATCTAATTCATTTTTCAGCCACAGGAATACTTAAAAGAGGTAGCCAGAACACCTGGTATGGGCAGGAGAAGGGAGGCATGATCCCCATGGATCTGAGCGAGTTAGTGACCCAGTCCATCCCTAGCTGTTCCTCACTATCTGTCTGCTGGGACATATTTTCTTCTTACAACTATATAATACTATATAGCCTCCCTCCCCCTGTAATTGCATGCAGTAGAAGATACACTCCTGGTTTCCAGCCTTAAATTTTTCTGTGGTTTTTTTTTTTTTCTTTTTTTTTTTTTTTTGATCAAAAAATATTCATTTTTAATAGTTAANAAAATATTCATTTTGAATAGTTAATAGTTTAAATACTGATAACATAGACCTGAAGGTAGAAACATGTTAGAAAAAAAACAAGTGGAAAATTATTCTACCTCCTTATTCACTTATAGGGTGGATTTTTTTCTGCTGCTTCTGCTTTCCAGTCCAATTGTTTCAAGTGCAGACTGTCTGGGTCTGAAGAGGCGAGATTGCCCTCTCTCACCATAAGGTCCCTTCTGAAACGAAGTATAGCAGGCAGGCAACCATCTTCTCTCCCATTCCAGCCATAACTGTTTCAGGAAAATGTAATATGCCAAACATGCATTGAACTGAAAATTTCTATCATGTGTCATTGGGGAGGAATCACACAAACATGTCGAATAGAAGATACAGAGGCAATATACATCAGAGGATATTTTTGAATTCAGGTGGGCAGCATGAAAGTTGAAATATTTTTAAATTTTACAGATGCAGCAGAATGATTAAGCCCATAAGGAACAAAACTTGTAGTTGGAAACCTGAATTTACACATTTTGCAGCTGTGAATAGATAGTCCAGTGCCCTGTATTTTAGTTTGTGTTAGTAGACATCAGGAGATAAAAAGGAGTGGGGCTAGAGGCAGGGAAATTGTGCACTTGTTAGTGGGAGTCATTGTTAAAATTTACTGCGTGCTATTCCAGAAATTCCAAAAAACCCAACTTTTTAGTGTCACCAGTTGACTTTTCTGGGTTTGAATTCTGTTGTTTAATTAGTGTAACAAATATTTGCTGTTGCAGCCCACTATTAAAATAACCTGCTATGTGAGCATATAAAAGCTGCTGTAAGAAATTTTAACTTTTTTTGTCTTTTAATTGCACAAAATTAATCTTGTATTAAAATAATTTTTGCAACAGTTAATTATTAAAGGATAATGGTTAGAGATTACGGAGTAAATCCATAGATGTGAGAGTTAATGGCAGTATTTATGATGGCTTGGGGGTTTTTTTGCTTCTGTTTGCTTTTGGTTTTTTTTTCTCTTTCACTTTTTGATTACCTAGGATTAATTCTAGTTGGATTTAACTGCATATAGTCAGGAAAACACACAATCACCCTGTTTACCAGTATGTAACAAATTGTGTGGTAACATCTGCTTCTAAAGTTTATTTCTGATCATCCTGACTTTAACTGCTTGCCTTGGCACAGGAAAAGGGGAAATCTAGGAAGGAAACTGGAACAAAGGACTTTAGAGTGGCCAAAAATAAAATTCCATCTGAATACATGTTGGAGGAGGGAGTAGTTTGCTGTGTGTTTTTCTGCAGTTATAGGTGTTTTGAATAAATTAGGCTGTCTGACTTTGAAGTTAGATTGCACAGACTTCTTGAGTTGAGAATTTTTTTCATCTGTCATACTGTATCCTGGCCATTTGGATTAAACAGCCCTTTCTTTTAAAATATGCTCATGCAGGTTACCATACTCACCATTTATAAAAAATTTCCAAAAGGAAGGTATGTCAGAAGTTGAATCCTTTTAGACCTGCTGCATGATTGTCATCGATAACGGTTATAAGGCACTTGAGCGCTGTGGGAATCCCGTTGAGGAGCAGCAGAATTGCCACGCAGGTGGTGGGAAAAGATTAGTGCTTCATGTGCACAAACAGGAAACAGGGTTTCAAAAGCGGGAAGCTAGTCCTGAGCTGTGATAAACATAATTGCTGCTCCTCCTAGAGCTGCTGAACTCCCACTTACGCTGGTTACCGTTAGGATGACGTCGAATGTCTGTGGGCTGTGTGCTGAAAGAAAATGTGACAGCAGCTGCGTGCATGAAAGTGGCTGCACGGTTTCTTGACACATAAAAGGCTAGACAGTTTATTCTTGAAACTGTATTTGTATTTTTGTAATATAGAACAAAATAATGTAAGTATCTTGAAAATACTGGGTACATAGAGACTTTGTTGCTGCTCTTATACTGGGAGGTTGAGTGGGGTCCTGCCCCACCGATGTATACACAAATCATTCTGTCCTGTTGTGGTTCTGAAAGTGCTATGCGTCTTTTATTTGGCGAAAGTATACATTGTGCTTTTGAATGAAACATGTTTCTATATTAAAATATTTTCATATTTATTCAGTGTAAAAATCTAGCAATCTGAAATTTCAGTTCAGTTCCACATCACAAGATAATTGCCGTAATCCATTACCCTATTTCTTTATGGACCTCAGTTTAAGATAAATTTAGCCAACACCTACTTCTGTTAAAAAAAAAAAAAATAATCAATGCAGAGCTGGAATAGGAAGGGTTGTTGACCAATACTGAGAATATAGATGTGAGGAGAAGCCAGGTCTTTTTGGGGGAAGGTAACTGATTCATTCTTTTCCTTTTTCTGTATAATCAAAAGAAATGTTAAGAGAACAGCTAGCTGTGAATTGTGACAAACAGGCTTTTAGAAACTGAGTTCTGAACAGAGTTGCTCGCTACTTGTTAAAACCTACACATTATTTAGTAGGTTTTAACATACTGGTTGAATATTTTGCTTTTTTGTTAAGAAATATATTAACACATCTGTCTATGCAGAGGTGGCTATGTATTTGGTGTCTTGATTTCAGATGCAGTTTGGTAATTATCCTCATGGGAGTCAGTACTTAATTAGTAAATACCAGCTAAATTTGAAGAAATGCAAAGTTCATTAATTGAGGACATTTTTCACATTTGGCGGAGTTTCATAGAGAAGTATGAATAGCAGTAAAATCTGAATGTTCAATCTTAAACAACAGCTGAAACATTACTTTTACACTTTCAGGGAACTTTTCCTTAAGTTTCATTTGAAAATTCAACATCAATAAAATTCTAAATTATATTTATTGTTTGAAAAATATTGATTCACTCATAGTAGAATCTGTAAATGCTTTCAGTTGATATATAAATACCTAAATTAAGTTTTAATCTCTGAAGATAGAGGAGTAATATGAGGATTGTTTGGCCTCTTACATCATTAACAGTGTCATTGTCAGATCTTGAGCACTTACTTTAGAGCTCAGGCCTGCTCTTTAGTACACGAGGATTTGGTTAGGATAGGAGGGACTTTGTATGCAGTTCTTGCCCCTAAACGAGAGGGTATGTTTGATGCAATTTCAGGGAATGGTGCTTGGCACGTTAATGGTAAGCATTCGGTTTTACAGATGCCTACTAATGACTACAATTCAGAAGAGTGTAAGAAGGAGAATTCCTTTTTTTAATTATGGGTGGAGCAATTAACATCTGGATTTGTCTGGAGAAGGGAAGACTGAGAGGGGATCTTATCAATGCTTATAAATATCTACAGGGTGGATGTCTAGAGGAAGGGGCCAGACTCTTCTCAGTGGTGCCCAGTGACAGGACAAAGGGCAACAGGCACAAACTGGAACACAGGAGGTTCCATCTGAACGTGAGGAAAATCTTCTTTCCAGTGCTCTGTCACCCTCAGAGTAACAGGCTGCCCAGAGAGGTTGTGGAGTCTCCTTCTCTGGAAGTATTCAAAACCCTCCTAGACACAATCCTGTGCAACCTGCTCCAAGTGATCCTGCTTTAGCAGAGGGGTTGGACTAGATGATCTCCAGAGGTCCCTTCCAACCCCTACCACTGTGAATCTGTGAATATCTTGCATTAGTTTTGCTCAGCACTGCCTGTTTAAAGATGCTGCTTGTAGTAGCTTATGGTTTTTTGATTCTAGCCATAAGTAACTTTCAGAAACACCTGGCACCTATGTTTGGTCTTACATTTATCAGCACTGATTAGAAAATGGCAAAAGTGTAATAAACACTTACATAAGCTTTTTTCTTCATGTCTAACATGAGCAAATCTAATTGAATTGTAGGTACCTGTATTTACCTTTAAGAATGACTGTTGATACTGATTAAAAATATTTTTATAACTTAGTGTGTTTATTTAACAGAGCTAACTAGCCTGCTTGAGCTGATAGATTAATGTAAGTACATTGCTAGTTGTACTCAAGTTGGCTGTAAGTGACCTAATTCAAATACATGCCAATGTACAAAGTTCCAGTGTACGGAGTGTATACTGGGAAAAAGAATCCTGTAGGTCTCTCACTGAACTCATAGTTCCATGATCTTCCCAAATTATGTAACGCATAATTATGTAGTTAAAGCTTTGCTTTGGATACTTGGCAATCTTAAGGATATTTAGTTGTTCTTCATGCAAGCCAGTAAGATATACAGTTTGTTACTGTATCTTAAAAATAGTCAACATCAGAAGGATACTTCTGAGTTATTCTCAAAGATTGTATTACCAGCAACTTAATTGGAACTTTGGAATGAAATTTCCTTTCCTGTACATACAGGATAAAGTGTATATTTTGAAAAGTTCCTTTACTTTGTTACAGCCATTTTATAGAGAGGAAAAAAACCAACCATATAGCTGTTCAGTAGGACATATTTCCATTTCAAATACATTTTTAGGAGCAGGAGCTTGAAATTTGGCAGATATGTACGTGTAGAAAATGCATTTTTGTTTCCTTGTTAAAATTTGTCCATTATAAATGTTATTAAATAACTAAGTTAACATATCATCATTAGGTATGTGTTACTCTTGCTATGAAATTACTGGATTTTTCTGTGATCGCACAGAAGCACAGAATAGTTGAAGTTGGAAAGGCCATCGAGAGATTATTTCATCTCAGGCTGCTATTCCGGGTCAGATAGAACAGCGTCATGTCAGGCTTTGAGTATATCCACTCATGAAGACTGCAAAACCTCTCTGAGTAGCCAGTTCCTGTGTTCTGTCACTCTTATGCTGAAAAAGCTTTTTCTTATGTTTAAATAAATCCCCTGTTTCAATTTGTGCCGACTGCCTCTTGTCATTTCGGTGGAAAGCTGTTTTCCAACTTGTCCAATCCCAACGTGTACTGATCCATGGGGTTATTTCTCCCGAGGTGCAGGTTTTTGCATGGCATTTTGTTGAACTTCATGAAATTTCTGTTTCCTTGTTTCTCTGTTAATGAAGATGGATACTGGCTCCTGTATTGATCCCTGGGGTTATGTGCGCCATGAGCTACTGCCCTCCAGCTGGACTCGAACCCAGCAGTTCAGCTAGTTATTTCCTGTTCAAATGTTCAGTCCTAAGACTACCTGAACTGAAAAGACTGTTCTCTAGAAGCAGTGGGACAAACTTTATTTTAGACAACAACCTTTCTCTTCCCCCCGCCCCCCCCCGCCCCAACTATACCAGGCTGATCCAATAGAGGAAAAAAGAAAATCCCTTACCCTTGGCTTACCTGTGTCTTTAGACCATTATAGCTACCATAAAACATTGTTTCCCCTGCAGTGTCTGTTCATGGCTACCAGAAGTCTATGGGTTTGGCCACAGAAGTAGGGATTGGGGAGATTAATTTTCCCTCTTCTGACCTTAGATCCTCACCATTAAATCAGGGCAGTAGGCAGAAGGAAGAAACTTTATGCAGAGTCACGCTTATCTGTGGAAGTTCAGAATGAGCTGGGCAGCCTGGGACAGTGCAGTGGGGGATGCAGGATTGCAGGGGATGGAAAGAATTCTGTTATGTGGGAGGAGCAGAGAGGATGCTCAGGATGTGAGGACAAGACAGTGTGAAACTACACTGTGTACTTCCCAAATTCCAGTCATGAAATACTAAGTTGCTACAGTGGCAACAAAGGGCTTCATTATGAAGTCCATGGACAAAATGTATGTTTCTTGCATACCCCCGTAGATATAAATGGATAGTAGTCTACTATCACTATTGGTGGCTGTAATACATAACTAACCTGTGAACCTAAAAAAATTGAATTATCTTGATGGTAACCTGGTTTGAGACAAGATGATGTGAAAAGAATGACATAACTAGAACAGGAATTTGAAAAGAAATACAATTATGGAAACTAACAGAGATTTGCATTTTTAACTAGGATTTAATACACTCTCTCATGTTTGCAAAACCAAAGTCTTTTCATTGAAATAGCATTAAATGTGTTTGCCTTACCATGCTAAAGGAATAAGTCACTTTGTTAATAAAAGGGTTTTACATCTTTTTAATAATACCCATATTGAAAGTTCAGTAAATAACTTGAATTTTCTCAAGAAAATGGACAAGAGAAATAAAAATTGTTATATCTGGTTAAAAGTTATGTATGTGCTAACACTAAAAAAATAGAATGTATTGGATTTAACTAACTTCTTGTCCCGAGTGAACAATTACTAACCATTTAACAGCAAGAGTGAGCTTTCTTTTCTCTCGCTACAGAATGTATGTGTTTAATTATCCAGCAAATCCGGCTTAGTTGTGTGGTGACCTGTTTATTGAATGAAGACACCAAAATATTAGAGAACTGGTTTTCATGTGTTATATTAATATGGTTTCAGTCTATTTATTTTTCATGGCAGTTACAAATCCTATTTTTAACATACTTATTTTGAAATCATTTCAATGTGTCTTAGTAATAAGACAATAAATCAAACAAGAATAAGACAATAATTCAAAACATAGCAATTATATAAAATAACATGAATATAGTATTTTTCTGCAAAGGTGGTTGCATGCTTGAATAAACATAAAAACTTAGGCACTTGGCTCATTTAAACATGAAAACATGACAAATATGAAGCCAAATGTGACAACCTTATTCTGTACTTATGAGTTGTAGAAATGATACAAAAGTTGGAGATTCCACCTCAAATTTTCACATGAGACAAAGTCACATGTTGCGTACAGTTAAAATCTTTAGCATAGCTGATTAGGTGAGTTTTCTTCTAATATACATTTGAATATGCATGACTAAATGAGCGAAATTGCTAAATATTTGAAAACTAATTGGTTGGTTATTGGGGTTTTATTGAGGTTCCTTTTACAAAATTAAAATTACTTTTCAAAGATTTTAGTTTCATTCATTCTGCAGCATGATGTCACACTAGTATGATCCTTTGCTATAGTGAGAAATCTCTGTTAAACTGGAGAAAGTGAATTGGAATAAGTGAAGTACTCTTCTGTTGAGGCAACATGACTTTGCCACTTGGTGTTTTGTGACTGACTTTTTGGTTGCTGGTTGGACCTATCAGAGAAGTAATTCACCTGACATGGCTTTTCCACATGCTCATCAGCAACCAAAGAAAAACAGCTTTTTTTACCTTGATATATTTCCAGATTTGTTCAGCTGTGATACTTTTCAATTGGCTCAGGGAATTTTACTCCTTTGTTTTTCCAGATCCCTGTTTTGAAGAACTTAAAGTTTACTGATAGCTACTTGGAGTGGGGAATATTTTCAGTGTAGACCAATTAAGTGAGCTCAATTTAGTTTTAAACCTCAGGTAACTTTGTCTATATTTATATTAAGTGGAGCTTTAAACTGAATTACAACTCTCAGTTTTTGAATTAAAATACTAAATTTCAGGTTTTAAATTAGGGTTTTTTAATCTTAAACGAGGATTTAATGTTTCAGAAATGTATATTGTTGATACTACGGACTCTACCTGATAAGAGCTCGAGAAGGTTAAAATTTTCCTGTGTAATATTCCCTTCATTTTTCACTTTATTCATTGCCATTGGAATTAGAACATCTCCCATGCATTATTCTCCATCATCATACAAATGATTTATTTAGATAATAGTGTATCCGTTCCTGTTCTCTGCCCCAGGTAATACCAACTACATTAAATTTAGTACAGCTGGATTCCTCTCACTTACAAAGTGTTCATGTGGACCATACCATACCATTACACTTAAGGAACTGTAAAGATAAATGATAGCAGCTTAATGATTTTGAGCAGTTCTTATGTTTTTAGTGGGATATCTCTTTTGAGCAAGGGAAAAAGGCTCTTGGCCAAACTGCTAAATAGAGCCTGATTCTGACCTCCCATAAAGACACTGGGAATAATTACACTTAAATCATAAAACAAGTCCAGAAAAGGTATTTCCCAGAACCCTAGAATTTTAATAGACATGAAATCAGAGCAGTGATTGATAATTAATCCTCTGTTGATGTGGAAAAGAGCTCTAGTTTATACAGAAACTAAATAAGTTTCAATATATGTGAATAATGTATTATTGGCAAAAATTCAGTGTATTTGAGTTCAATATATATTTTTAGATTATTGGTATGACTCACTCTACAGTCTACCCTGATACTGAAGCTTAAAGGTTAGAAACAATTCAGAAGCCCACTGTTTAAAACCTAAGTCTTATTAATCCAAAATTGTCACGAGTGTGCTGTTTCCAAAAACAATATAAAGGTTGTCAGCTCAGCAACACTGAAACATCCAAAAATAATACTGATTCAAGTAGAACCATTTCTGTTAAAAACAAACCAAACCCCACATCTCTAAGAGAACAATGAGAAAATACCATCTGCTGATTGTTACCACTTTTTACTGTGGCGGTGGTTTTTTTGTTTTGTTTTGTTTTTTTCTTCTTTTCTGCAAGAAAAAAAGTCACCGTTCCTTTAAAAAGAAATTAATACCTTGGTCCATTCAAGGAAACTAGGGCATGTATGAGGTCTGTGTTCATTGTGAATCACTTGAGCATATTGCACTAATCAGATTGCATTTCTTTAATTTACTGATGTGATTTAAAACTACCTGATTGGTTGAATGCCAATAGAGGGAGAACTGTAGAATCATACTTCTTTGAAAATGAAGCTATTTTTAGGTATTTTCAGCTACTGTGTTTTCTTTCAGAGCAGAGCTGCTCATACACATTTCTGGGAGATCAAGAATATCCATTTCCATAAATTGGGACAAATATGTTGCTATCAAATACAGGATTTTATTTATTATTTTAAAACTAAATGCAGTTGTACAAAGTTGGGTTTGTTTTTTTGAAATGGATGACTGGTTGTAAGAGTCACTTATTGTTTATATGCTATAGATAAAGTTCAACATGAACAAAAGGCAGCACAACAGGAAACATATGCTATAGTAGTTAGTTCACACCTGCTAACTGCTTTGAATAGACTTCGAGATAATATCAGACAGGGAATGAATTAATTGTTTAGACCATTGAAACTCTTTCTACAAAATCTGACCCTTTACAGTCCTTTCTTTGTCAGGGCACTACTGAAATTCATCCTGCTTCCAAAAAAATGACTGTTGCTATGGTCGTACTTTTTACTCAGTGTACGATTGTAAGCATAATCTATATTCACTGGTCCTGACATTGATTTCACGAGAACACTTTTGAGGTTTAAAGATTTAACATTTCTCATCCTACCCAAAATTCCAGTTTCAGGTATATTTCTTAGTGTTAGCTGAATAAGTTAAGATACTAGGGTTAATGCTTTCCAAAACTAAAGAAAGAATAAAATAAATACAAATTAAAGAGGTATTTGGATAAAGGAGGATGGTGAAGTACACGGCAGCAAACTTTGACTAATCTTTCTTATCTTAAATGAATTTTAGTCCCAGCTTGCATTGTGTCTAATGTAAAAAACCTAAAGGGATAAAAAATAAAATAATAATAAAAAAATTACTTGAATGGGACTGTGGAGCAGTGCTTCTCTAATTTAGCTTTAGTATGTGCTTGCATACACAGGTTTTGCACCCTGGTTTTTGCTCCCTACTTTCTCGACAAAGTATTCTCATTCTGAATGCCTCTAAAGTTGTCATTAGCTCAAGTTCTGTTACTGACATACTTAGCTTTTATCAGCCAGGTGATAATTTGGATTTTATATTCTTTTCCAGGAAGCTCCAAAGCCTTTGTTACCATATACAAATATGCCAAAGTCAAAGAATGCTCGTGTTTTGTTGGTGAGATGATGAATGTTTAAAAGTGTATAGAGAGGGATCTGACTAAGCTACCTTGGATAGGTAAACAATAGTAAAAGAATGTGAAATTCAAATTGATTCTAACTCGTATCTACCTAAAAGAGGGGGGGAGTTGTGCTTTCCTTTTAAATGCTTGACACTACCTCTGGGAACAGGGTGCCACTAATTTTAACTGCTATGGTAATTCTTATATTTCTAGTGTTTACTCTAATTGTCTGTGCATTTATAACGTTTTTCTCACACTAAGGCTCTGACAGAGCCTTAGTGGCCAGGGGTTAAAAATCAGTTGCTGCCTACAGCCCTGGCAATGGACTTTCCTGTCCTCAAGACAGGAGCACACGATCCACTCACAAATCAACTCCTGACTGCCATAGGTTTCAGCCCAGCGTATTAAGGTAAACTAGTTCCAATTTTGGTTTATCCTGATATGTCAGGCTGAAAACTGAAGGTTCAGGAGTTCATTTCTAATCTGATCAGATGCTGCTGTTTCAGGGGCAGCAGCATCTGTCAGAAGGGGCTTGTGTGCAACTGGGGTAATGACTGATTTAGCTCTTTGTCCGATTTTAGTCTCTGCACGTCTGTCAGGACCTTCAATGTCTGCACCTACACACAGAATGACTGGATTTTTGTATTTTATTATTCATAAACTCATCAATGGTCTGATTATTTCCAATCATCTGCAAAATGTAAAGCTCTCCTCAGTTTCTGTTTTCATTCACTGCACTACTTTAAATAGTAAATGCAGATTACCACATCCACAGTGTAACGATCCACTGCTAACAGCCTGTTCGCCAAGACCTAAGATACTGTTTGTACGTAATTGGAACAAAAAAACCCACCGCCGTTTTATGATTGTATATAAGATCAGGTTTTATTCTATCTTTTAATGTAATTCTTTCTAACTTGTTCATTTTCTGTTATAACAATCTAGTGAAATCATCATTCAAAAATCTATTTCTAATCTTAGTTATTTCAGTAAAGTCGTGTTGGTGTTTTAATCTAGAAATGCTGGTGTTTGCTAGGAGACAATAGTGCATAGAGGTTAAGATACATGAAATACTATGAATTGGTATTGCAAATAAACTGATAAACTAGCTGGCTGTAATTTAATATTGACAGATACTGCATATGATGGCTGAAAATAATAAATACAATATAAATAAAATTAATAGTATTGAATCAGAATAAGAGGGCTTTGAAAGGAAAGCCAGAGTAGTAGTCTATATATTTCTGGCAAGTACCCTTAAGACAGTTACCAAAAGTGAATGATTTTAAAAAGAATTGTAACATAACAAACCCGGTTAAATTTTTAAATGCATTCTGGTAAGAATTAAACTCAATTATTTGCAGTATTTCTTAGCATAAACTGTACTGTTTTTCAAAAAGAAAAAGAAATATGCTAAGAATAATTACTGTTGGTTTTAGTGATTACTCTTGGTCTGCTCATAATGTCATGTACCAAACAAACAAAAAATGTAATTGTGTGTCTCTCAAAATCACTGTCACTGTAGAAACAGCTTTAGAAATAGTTTTGTAAAAACTGTGGCTGATTAAAAAACCACAACAACTTAAAAGCAAACCAGCTAACTCTTTGGTTAATGAGGCGTAAAAGTACCACCATCGGGTGGACGGGGTATAAATTTCTGGTAAGACTAGGTAAGTGGGTTTTGTTCCTGGTCTATTAAATTATAAATCTTGGGCTTCATGTGGATGCCTACAAAGTCAGTGAATGGCATGATGCATGGCAAAGTCAGTGAAAATTGAGGACTGTCAATAACTGGTGGAATCAGATTGTATAGTCTTAATTTTTTAAAGCAATTTCCTATGATAGGAAAAGCTAGAATTTTGTAAGCCAGCTTGCCTAATCCTTGATGATTAACTACATTCAGCATGATAACTCTTTCTCTGAGCCATTTTAATCACTGTTGTGAGGAAAACTGAACGCATCAGTTACTGTACAAATGTAACTGCTCTTAAAATCCTGTCCCTAGAGTCTGAGGTGCTGGGAGGAGCAGAATAGTCCTGTTGCATAAATTGATAGTAGTTGTTGCTTTGTTGCTATGCCCTGGTTTTTGTTTGGTTTTGGGGTTTTTTTCTGGGTAATTATTTTAAAGATTTTTTTTGAACTTGCTGTTTTTATATAAATGCATATACACTCTTCTCATACTGGCAAAGAAATTCAATAACTAACTTGATGCTAGTGCATTTGTGCTTGTAAAATCTTTAATATCTTTTTGTGATCATCTTGAAAATAGTTATGTTTTTATTTTCTTAATTTTTAGTGATATCTAGTAAGCAGTGATAACTCATGATAATTAAAAAAAAGACTTGATTACAGAGAAAACTGATTGTCATCAACTATTGCCTAAATTTTCTAAATAAGTATATCAAAGGATAAGTGAACTACAACAGTTATTGCTATTCATTGCAAAAAGTTTTGTCTGAAATCATAAATCAGTATAGCTAATTTTCTCTCTACCATTCTTTGTATTTGTCTTTGCTAAATGAGATTAGATAATGATGCGTATGCAGTAATAGAGAATTAACACCATATAAATGTGGACTGTATTATAAAAGGTAGTAGGTAAATCAGTGATTTCCTTGGGTATTTTAGGAGACTTCTGCCTTCGAGAGACACATTCTCAATGGAAAAAAAATCCTGGTTTTGTAGTGGTTTTAGTAGGCTGATTTTAGTGAGTCTAAATCAATAGCAGGTTTTTGAAATCTGTGTTTATGCATTCAACCAGACAGCACATGACATCTAAGGCTAATCTCACCTGCTGCCATTGCCTGTTCCTTCTCACCTGCTGCTACTGCCTGCTGTTACTTACTTGACTTTCAAAGGAAGCTTAGGTTGGTGGAACACAATTAAGAGAAGCAGGTTTTGATTGATAGATATTTAGTTAGATTCTTTAGTTTAACCCTTACTTCATTTTGTGAAGTTTGATCTTTATTTTTGAAGAAGCAGCTGGAATTTTTGGCTACTAGGGGCTGGTTGTGCTTTCATTTCTGTTAGCGTGGACATTGGATTAATGAAATAAGGTACTTTCTTATTAACAATTTTTCCTTCTTTTGCTTCCTTTTTTCCCTTCATGTGTTGGTTTTTTTTTTAATATTTTTCTTCTGATTACAGCCTGTAGTTGCTGAGCAGTCAGTAGCAGTGGGTGGCAGTCATAAATCCATAGATTTATTGTCATAGATTTCTGTAGCCTGGCTGCCTGCAGGTACAATTACCAGCTTAAAATCAACTGAGGAATTTGACAATTTGGAGGAGGTTTTTACAAAAATCAAGATTTTTAAGGAGATATTCTTAGCATTTGTGACTCAGTTTTCTCACAGTCAAAGGACTGTGGTCTTTGAAAGCATCTGGTAATCTTTTCATTTCAAAGGGCATTTAAATAGTATTTGAGAGATTGTTTTGATAAGGTAACAAAGCAATTATGTCGATACACTAGGTACTGCACTTGCGCAGTTGAAGTCATGAGAGTTTCAATTGTAAATTACTTTCTTGTCATTACATCAGCTTACGACAGATATTAATAAACTGTATGTGATAATACTGATAACATCTGTACTTTAGAATGCAGCAAACAGCTTTTCGTGCTCATATCATACCAGACTAAAAAGCTGTATTTATGCAAGGACTAAGGTGGGAGGCAGTTTTTCGCGCCTCTTACTTGCCACACCTATCCCTCTGCTGCTTTTGTGTCTGGCAAGCATATTTGCTTCAACCTTTTCTGTGCTTTTCTTAACTGAGATTGGCTCTAACTTGTGGCAGACTTCATTATCTTTTCAACTCCTGTTTTCTCTATGTTCTTTTCCTTCATAGGAGCATAAAACATCGCTGAGTCAAAGACCTCATGGGCTGTCGTTTAACTATGAACTCTGCTTTCCATGTGCCTTTATTTCAATTTGAGCTGCAAAATTGTGAATTATATTTTAACTTTTCTCCCTATTGCTTATGCCACCAAGTCAGGGTTTTTTCTGTGTCAAAAGTTCTTGAAATACCTAGATCAGGATTGTCTGATATGTGTGTATAATTGGAGTACCTAACACATAAATTGGTATTTTGACAAATCTTGCTGAAGGAAAAGCAAGTAGTAAAGGACTGCCATGGGGTAACATAGGCTGTGGTAGAAAAGAAAATTCTTGTGCATCCTGTCTAAGCATAAGTATTTGAGTACTGCACTACTCGAGTACCTGAGAGAGTGTCTCACATCATTCTTTACAGAAAAAGAAAAAACATTTTAGTCCTAGTTATGACATCACTGATTTAGATTATAAGACTCAGAATGTTATTTTGAAGTAGCTGGCAGATAACTAAATCTGAATTTTATTTTAATATGATTTTAATAATTAATGTAGCAATCAATAGAGTATACTTTCACAGAGATGATTGATTGAAGTATCCTTTAATTGCAGCCTTTAATTAGAATTGATGGCTCACCACCCTAGCTCTTGTCTATTATATTAATAATTACAAAATTGATTTACTTCCATTTTAATTTTGACCCACTGGGGAGCTATGTGGCTCAAATTCACATCCTTCCAAATGAAGATGATTTGATAGTGCCGATATGGCATTGCCTCTTGTTTATATGTGTAAAAAAAATATGCATGTAAACTATCCTTGTTAGTGTAATTCTGTTTAATCATGTCCTATTCAATTATTTATTTTAGGTGGACTAAAGGAGCAGTGGCAGTTACTGGGCTGTTTTGCTTCTATATTTGCCATTTTGTTGTTATACTGAACACTTCTTAGTCTAAGACAATGCCAGTGGAGCTTTGTAATGGTAGTTGCAAAAATGCTTGGTGGCTGATATAAAAAGACTTAAGATATTAACATTGTCAAATATGTTTTTTGGGTTTTGTTTTTCTCTGTATATATATTTTTTTTTCTTATTAGTCCGTTCATATTAAAGACTGAGTGAATTTTAGACAGCAGCTCTTTTTGGTTTTTTTACTTATAAAATACTTTGAGAGATGTGTATGTATCTATACATATTTATATAAAAATATCTTCCTTCCCCATGGACAAAGGAATGCCTTACATCCATCCTTTTTATTTTTGATTGCACTACTTTCTTTTCCACATCCATTTGCTTTAATAAACCTCCAAGATCTAAAGTATGTAGTGTTCTTTTTCTGATGCTGGAAAAAAACCAAAAAACTGTCTGAATCCTTTGTGGTGGATTTGCAGCAAACTGTAGTTCACTCTATTTTTTTTACGCCCTCCAGCTGACCTGTTAGATGAGATACTGTAGTGTTGATTAGCAAAGTTAATGTTATCTTGCATACTGTAAGAAATACTGCAAGCAGAAAAGTTGCTTCTGAATCCTTGCTGTCTTAGGCAAGTGATGTCTGTGGGTGTACCAAAATATGATTAGAATACAGTTGAATTTTATAGTAAAAATGTCTCTGTCTTGTGTATTAAAAAGGTACAGAACAAATATATTTCCCAAATGAAAAGCTGATCTCATTGGCAATCTTTTTTTAAATTCTAAAGGTTTATCCTGCTGGATTCCCTGCGGGCTGCCTTTTTTATCTTGGCTGCTCAGCCATACCGCTGTTTAGAGCACATACGATAAGCATTTGAATAGCAACTGACTTAGAAGATATTCCTGAGTAATGTGTGGAGAAATCTTGATTATTTCAACCTAGATTTGCCTATTCATGCGTAGACCCAGTGAACAAAGGATGTTTTTGGGTTTTTGGTGGGGTTTTTTTGGGGGGTTTGGGTTTGGGGTTTTTTTTGGTCACTTTCTGATTGGTTATCACTTTGCACATCTGAGATGCATGTTTCCTAGGAGATGTGTGTGACGTCATTGTAGGTAGATATGCATTAGACAGTTGAGCAAGATTCAAATTTGTGCTCAGGAGCAATGACCTCTAATCTTCACTAGCACGTGAAATTTCTGCATGTTACAATTTCTTGTCAAGTCCTTCAATCTGGTAGTAGTTAGGTGGTGTTTTGACAATTTCCCAAATGAACATCAGCATTATAGTCATGTACATGTTATCATTATAACCACCTTGTGGTGACTGCATCAGAGAAGTGTCTTGAAGGGGTTTCCTTTAGAAGATTTGATGTAGAGTCAACTTGGAAAGAAATGCAATTCACAGGACACAATGGTGAAATAAAATTGAGTAGGGAACAGAAAATTTACATCACTGTGCCAGAATTCTGGAGCAGACTGACTTGTATAAATCAGTCTGCAGGATATATGACATTTTAAGTTTGACATCTTAACTTCAAAAATAAAACTAAAATAGTGTTTTTTCAGGGTTTGTGTACATGTGCTTCTACATACACGTTAAGTCAGGAGAGGTCAAAGTTCTAGCACAAAATGCAAGCTTAGATTTCTTTTTGGATATATGCCATACAAAACAGTCATTAATAATGTGAGCAGTACCTGCCTGCAAGTAATAAAATATTGTGTATTGCTAAAATTTTATTGGAGGGATACATCATCTTTAATTAACCTTATTGTGCCA
This sequence comes from Aramus guarauna, assembly GCA_013400195.1. Classification (NCBI taxonomy): domain Eukaryota; kingdom Metazoa; phylum Chordata; class Aves; order Gruiformes; family Aramidae; genus Aramus; species Aramus guarauna. The sequence goes on from VXBL01007712.1 coordinate 637,760, forward strand.
AAAGTCAAGATGTAACAAATAAGGAAATACAACTTGTAGAGTTATCCAGCACATAATGCCATCTTCATACTTGTAAATCTCCTTTTGTGCTGCTTCTATTTTACTTAGCCGATAGCCAGAAAGCAGTTGTGCTGGTAATTACTCATCACTATAAATAAATGTAGTACAAAAACCTAGGTGGCTTTTCTATCATATTTCTCTCTGATTTTCACCGGTGCTGTGGAGAGTTTCTTTCTGAAGGGTAGAAAAATGAAAGGTTCATGAGAAATGGAGAAGAGTGAAAATTTCTTGTATCCCCTACTTCAAAAATTCTCACCTACCTGAGCTTGTGGTCTCACAGGAACCCAAATCATATAGGTTTAGGCATTCCACTATTAAGATACAATTTTTCTTAACCAACAGCTCACCCCACACTCTTTTCTAGTCTTTTCACATTTATTTGCATTTTACATCTGTCTGGTGCTACTGAAGGAAGTCCCCAGGGTGTCTGCAAGGAAAAGGTGAAACCACATTTGAATGGAGCCTCTGTCTGCTTTGGAAAACTTAAACTTTTTACTCTGAGTTCCTTGAGGATTATTGCTGCAGAGTTTCACGTCACTGGCTAGATCTGGGGGGAGATGAAATTAGAGCTGCTACTTTGTAGGAAGATCCCAAAACCTGGGCGATTATGTCTTTTGGGAGTCTTGCCCTGCTTTAGGAAACAATGCCTTCCAAGGGTAATTTTCTTAATGAAGAGAAAAATTTTACTGGGGAAAGGAGGAGGAATGAAAGAGAAAATGTGTTTCTTGTCTTATAGCTTTTGGGCATTTGTAAAGGACTAATATCTTGTTGGTCCTTACACTGTGCATCAGAGAAGAAACTTTTCTTTAGTATGGCTGCACTGAGGACTAAATATTAAGGAGCTCCTAGGAATTAAATTTGACAACTGCTACACACATAGGGAAATTTCCTCTTATTACTAAGAAAGAGCGTCATGGTAATATGATCCTCTTTCTATTATTCATCTGAAAATACTACTTTCATTGGCATTATTTGATCATCTTGACACTGCCCAGTGAGCTTGCTTGCCAAGCTTTCTAAGGTCTCACCTAACACAACCAGAATTTTTTACTTTAGCTGCAGGAATGCACCTTTGCCACTATTTCAGAGAGTTTCTGGACTCTGTCATGATCAGCCCTTTGCGCCCTGGATACTGTCCTGGTCCTATAATATAGAGTATCCTATTTAAAAAAGTAACTTGTAGCACAGGGTGTCACATCTTATCAGTGAAACAACACATTTCATATGTTGCTATCTGTAGATGTCAACAGAGATGAGATCTATAGATTTCATATGCTGATAAAATATTCTGCTTTGTTTATAGTTTTATTGGAAGGCATTTCTATAATACCAGTAAGTAACACTGTAATTCTGGTTTGATTAACTGATAAAAGTAGTTTCATTTGAATAAATTCTGCTAGCATTGTTAAGTTGCACCTGAGCCAATATAGAATAAAATTTAGAATGCCAACCTCAAAAGGCTCTTGACTGGGTCATGGTTGATGATATATTCTAATTATGCATGTGAGGAGCAAACATTACAATAATAATCAAATACTGATACCTAATCTGCAATGCTAACCTAGTGCAAGCTCAGGTGGAATGCTATGTAAAATTGGTTTGGTTTGATTTTAAACTTGGAAGAAAGTTAATGAGTAAAAATATTTCTAATAAAAAATAGCACTGATTCTGTTATAATTTAATCATTTAAAAGTTCAGGAAAGTGGCTTTTCAAATTTAATCTTATAACTTCTGTAGCTGTGATGATTGCTTACAAATGAACAGCTGCATCTTCATTGCCACAGGCTTAAATTAAAGTCCCAAAGTCCCATAGGTTTTGAATTCCGTAGCACGTTAGCAGGAAACCTACAAATATAGAAAGGCTCATGTTCTAAGACTGAGCACAATCCATGTAATATTCATGATTAGTAAGGCAAACAAAGTGCAGCCTTACACCAAATGTTGCAGTGAAAACAACTGTAGAAATTAAAAAGTACAAAATAACAAGGCTTACCATACTCGTCATAATAATGTGAGGTGTTTTACGTTTATTTTTAATTTAAAATGTTAAATTTTAGGTGAAAATATATTCCTTTACCTCATTGTTATTTCTCACAATTTAGCAATTCAAACTAAAATAGCTCTTATTGTTTAAGGTATTGCTTTTTTCCTCTTTTTTGTTTAATTTGGTATGGACTTATAAATTCCACATTACTTCTTTCCTTTGTACATGTATAAATGTCTCAGTTATGCCTTGCTACTTTTTATTTTCATCGTTTTAATCATTTAATATCTAGAACCCTTCAGTCTGCAGTACATTTTCTTAAGAGTGGTACAAAAAGCTGTGAAAAACGCAGCGATTGGGGGGAACAATCATGGTCTCATAATTCTGCATCTCATAATGTAACTGTCATGAATGATCTTGGTATCACATTGTAAGTGTCATGGCACTCAACAAGTTTCTCCATGTATTTTGAGCAACAAAGGCAAATTCAGTGCATGGAAATGAGGTAATCAGAAAATCTTCAATTTTTTAATAGAAGTAAATAGACAGTAGTTTAGTCACCCAGTGTTTGTTCACTAGTCAAAAAGTTCAACTCAGAAGCTAGCCTTAAGCAGGGATTAGAAAGAGTTGCAAGAGTCCCTTTAAAGAAATTTGGTTTCTTTTCATAAATATGTTTCTAAGGGCACCATTTGTGGTTATAAGAAAGGTTTATTCATTTAATTGAAAGGCAAAGTTCAAAATGTACTAGTCCTAGTTTCAAAAAACATTCAAAAAGCCTAAATACACAAATGTGTAATAGTTTTGGTGTTTTTTTAAATTAATATATGCATATACTGTTGTCTCTAAATAGATCACTGTTTAAGAGGATTTTGAGCAAGACATTTTATTTGATCAGCCTCAGTGTTACCTCACCTGATGTTTCTGTGAAACAATGTTGAACCCTTTGCTAACATGATCCACATTTGAGAAAAGAGGCGAACATCTCTCAGATAATTAAATTCTTACATGTTTTAAAGATAAGCTTCTGTGGGTTGGAGAATGATACTATGAAGGCCTTCACTAAAGGAAGGCATCAGCTTATGCCTATATTTGCTGTCCTCAGAAAACTGACAATTCTAGGAAAAGCTTCAGTCAGAACCTGCAGTTTCTTACCTTGTTAGACACAAAGACGCAAATCTGTAAGGAAATAGCCTTTATTAATTCTAGCTTCATGAAATTACTCAGATTTTTTTGATGTTGTTTTTGTCATGATTCTTGTTTTTCTCAGTAGTGCAGATTAAAAAAAAACAACAAAAAAACAAAAACCATTTTGTATCATGCAGGAGTAAAGAATCCATGGAGTTAAATTTGTTGTCTGTGAGAAGATTAAGAAATCTAATTAGGCTGGAAAGTTCTTTTTCAAATAGGCAAAAACAATTTCCTTGACTTAAAGCAAAATCTCATGAATGATCAAAGAATAGGGATTGTACTGCATCTTTTTTTTCCCATTTTAGGATGTATTACTCGATTATTACAGGATTATACAGCTTTTTAAATTCTCATTGTTTATTTAGTGCTAAACTACATTTCAGAATGAATAGAAATTTCACTCCTATTTCACACTGTTTTATTGGTTTTGCGGACAGAAACTTAAAGCTACATTTGGAGAAAAGCAAATAGATTTTAAAATCTGAGATAATTCTGATATACTTGGTCAATAACAACATTGACAACAGTCCCCTTACAACCTCTAAGCTGTGAAAGCAGAAGATTTGCTGTTATTACTGAAGCTTCGTTCAGTTCGTGACTTGGTTTGAGTAGGTACAAATTAAAGTTTCAGAAAAGAATATTACTGTGTATAGCTGTGAAACATGGTCTAAATCAATACAAGATATCAGTGGGCAGTTTTCACTCGGTTTATGCTCTTTCTGTCTGTGGTTAGAAACTATTTATTGCAATTTTTTATTTCTAGACTGGCACAAATGCTTATTGCCAGGCTTTTGCCTTAAAGTAGTACACAACTCTTCATTTAAAATTCTTTGTAGTTGAATCTGTTTCAATTTAGAGAGCTATTTTTAACGTACCTTGTGTGTACCTGCACCCAGAAACATGTGCTAGACATATTTCAAACACCTATATCAAAAAAGGAGTAAAACATGGGTATGCTTGTATGCAATCAATTTTCTGATTAAAAAATATTGATTGAAAAAGTTGAACAGGATTTATTTTGGGGTGTAATTATTTTGACTATTTCTGAGTCAAAATGATCAAAATGTATTACTGATGAGTAGCTGTTCTGCCTAAGTTGTTTGAATAGTGCCAGTTCTTCTCCTGCCTTTTCCTCAACTTTCGCTGTTCTTAGTCAAATGTCCTGTTAGACATATTCTATCTCAACCTATACTCAAAGTAGCTTTTCTCTTTTGATATAGTGTTCGTTAAGAGTTAGTAAAAGCTTCAACTACTAATACTTTGGACATACAAATTTTAAAATTAATCTTACCATTCAATTTATTTTAATACAATACTTTTCATGTTGTGAAAATTTCACTTTGTTTAGCTAGTCTTTGTTTAGTGACACTTCAAATGTATTCTTGAAAATGCACCTTGTTAGCATTTACATAATATTCCTCAGTTTAGCAAGCCATCTTATGGCACCTTCTCCACAGATTGACATTTCGTAGATCCTCTCTCCAAAACCCAAAAATACATTTTATTTTGCTACAAAACGATGTGAGCAAATGGCTAGTGAATAGCAAACTATGAAATCTTAAAGACTCCACAAGTAATTAAGTTTTGAGGGCAAGAAAAAGGCATTATCTTTATTGTTGGCAGGTGATATTCGGGAAAAAAAGAAGGGGCAAGGGGCTGTTAGGCTGTCCCCTTCCCAGGCATATAAATGCTTTAGAGCATTTTCACATTTATGTTCAGCTTAACATACGTTCGTGCCTTAGGTTAACTTGGCTTGCTAACACATGTGAAAAAATTACTTTATCTGGGTTGATGATACAGTCTGAATTTTTCACAGTAATATTAAAAAGACATATCAGAGGACTACCACCCACCTTGATGCTATTATTTTGGGGGGTAAGAGATCATAAGGTGTGAGGAGCGTAAATGCTCCTTAATAATCCAACTCTTGCTGGCCAGGGTAATTTTGCTGTAGGAGTGCCTGTCCTAAGGTTCTGAATTCTGTGATGGAAAGCATAGTACCAAGTGATATGGGGTGTCTGGAATGGTGTCGGTATTTGTCTCTTCCCTCAGCAGAATTACTGGACTCAAGCTCCCTTCCTGCAGCAAGGGAGAAGTTCTGCAGTTGGAGACGAAGAGAGGAGCAGCAGAATAACTATTTCGCTCTCCCTCCAACCCGTTGCCAATACGTGCACCTGCAATGCTCCCCTGCTCCCGAAGTCAAGAAGCTTTTATGAGCATCCCTGGTTTAGAGTTGGGGAAGGAAACAGACTTAAGATTGTTGAGAGCTGGGCCATTCCTGGTACAGAATTCAGACAGGTAGTCAATACAGAACAGGTAATGGGTTTGAAGTTAACGTTCTTCATTTATAATTCTGCCGCCATCCTATAAAGATAAGCTCTCAGGCAAACAAAGAAAGCAGACAATTTCATGTATATTTGTATCAGGTGGAGAGTCTGATTTTTAGCGGTGAACTTGTCTTTTTTCCTTGCCTACTCAGGAGAAGGACTGGTGAGGTTCTTAATTCTGTGAAGTTTGTGTTATGTTACTGCACAGTAGGGCCATGGAGGAGTATGTGAGCATCAGCAACTTATGCAGATTCATTAGAAATTGCAGCCCACGGGAAGCTCTCTGGAAGAGTAGCAGTGGAAAAGCTCTGCTGCCTTGGAATCATCCAAGATGCAGATTCCTCTTTCCCACTGATTTCTCAGGAGATTTTCTGAGCATGATACTCAGCTTCTGGTTTAACTTGGGGAGAGATTAATTCTTCAGGTACTTATGTAATAGTTCTATTTCAAGTGGTTTTATTTATTTCATGTTGGTTTTTACAGGTTGCTTGTGCATTTGGGCATACATAACTTTAATTCACATTGTTGTAATACTGTCTTTGCAAAGTAAAGGTAAATGTTTACTCTGCCTTCCAGGGAAAATTTTCTAACCACAATATCAATGTGCCATTAGATTTGATCATCCTGTTTTAATGTGACATCTTTTATTATTTTTCATTAGCAACTGCTTAATAGCCTGACAGTCTCCATCAGAGACAGTATGTTGTATGGATTAATGTTAGAAATGATCATTCTTTTTAGCTTATCAAGATCTACCTGATTTGATATACTGGAAGATTAACATGTGTCTTCTAGGTAAATAATAAGCACATTCAAGGATGTTAAAGGATTTCTGTGTTAGAACATACGGAAAATCTTAAACCACAACCCATCAGACAAGTATTTTTCTCAGTTCTTAGAAGGGGAGTTACAGGATTCCATTTTCACAAAAGAACAAAAACTCAGGTAGTCCTAAAATAGTTTTATGATTTTGATACAATACAAGAAAATGTCTGACTTTTAAGTCTGTCTAGAGGAATCCGGTGCTTTATTTATAAGCTTAAATTTATCTGCTTAATACAAACCAGAAATGTGGAGAATGAAACCCAATAGTATATTCGGTAGGTTAGTAGTATATTTAGTCTAGGTTATCTCAGTCAGATTTATGTTGGAGACTTATTGCCTATGAAGTTTCAATGACTTCACTAGCAATATCCATAGATTTAAGGATCGGATAATGATGTTGTGGCTGTTAACATTTTGACTGCATTTATTCCAGATTAATTTTGACACCGTTCAATTTCTAAACAGGAATGCTTGACCAACTCTTCAAAAGCAGGGGAAAAAAACTATTCTTCAGCCCTGTTCTTGATGAGAGAAGTTGCAGGCGGTAGCTGCCCAGATTTCCTCAAATCCAATAACATAAACATTGAAATGTGGTAGCATTTGCATAAACATTAAATTGTGGCATTATTCTTTTGAAGAGTTGAAAATACTCTCAAAATGACTGACCCATAAAAAAGGCTCCTATCTGGACCAGTCATAGTACCGGTAGGAGATCTTTTGTTCACTTCATCCAGTTCTCTTTATGAATGGTGAAGGGGTACAGAAACTAAATAAAAGCTAAGATTCCTAACCCTCCCCCCGCCCCCGTTTTTTGTTTGTGTGGGTTGTTGGGGTGGGTTTGTTTTGGTTTTTTAATCTTCTGTGGATCTTTTAGAACATGTAATAAATAATTTCAGCAGGATCTTTAACACATTGGTACTGAACTTGCCAAGGCCATTTTATCTACCTTGACTATTTTAAAGGTAATTTTGTGCAAGAATTAAAGTATTCAGCAAATATCTGTGAAGCAGGAATTTTTGAGTGCTTAGGAGAAAAGAATATGTAGCTGTGTAATGACTGTAAAAATTGAGAAAGAACAGCTGTCATCCAGTGCAAAAAGTTGTGAAAAAGCTCTATTTAGAAACAATTCTGCCTACATAACATTTTCTACCCCATTTTATTGCGGACTTTTATATTACAAAATATTTGTGAATTTATATAAATCTACTGGTGGGTGGAAATTATTCTGACATTTGCTTTTGGAGGGAAATATCTCTTTTTATTGGCACTTCAGTTTACCTCTTACTGCATCAAAATCATTTAACATACTGCCTTATTATTCCTACACACAGGAAATGCTTTTAATGTCATTATATCTTACTAATAGTAATTATTTTATCTTTAGTATTAAGAGTAATTCAACATGTTGTACCTGTCTCTAGAAAGCTATCGTGTTATGTGTGTATATAGTGAGTCTTTGAGGAGCCTCGTGTCTAATCTAAGCTAATACTCAAAGCTCCCCGTATAGTTAAGGGTGAGAGCTTGGTATCTTTGTGGGATGATTCCCCCCGAAGGTAGATGGGGTGCACTGTTCATTGGCATCCCTGTCTTTCTTAAACAGCTACCTTGGACTCAATGCATAAATTTTAGAAAGCTAAATGTAGAGAGAGATAAATGCCATTCATAGGAAAAAAACAAAACAAAACAAAACAAAAAAAAACACAGGACATGCTATAAAAGGGTTACAATCTGGAAGTCAGGAAGGACTTAGAATGACAAACAAACATAACTGTGGCATACAGCATTCTTGGACAGTAGTCACAAACTCTTCCTACCTGCTTTCCACATAAACCCTAGACTAGAAGTCCACTGATGGAGAGCATTGAATTTAATTAAAGGTGCAGCAGCTAAAATCTAGTATGAGCAGAACAGAGATTTGGACTACCATTTAGAGAGGAAAACAGAAGGAGCAAGATACGAAAAGCTGTGCGTTTTTGTGTTTGTGCACGTGTGTTTGTATGTGCCCATTCTGTATGTGTGTTATAATGACTACATCAAAATGGGAGCTCATCCTGATTTTGACATGACAGTATTCTTCCTAGTCTGAAAACATAAGGTGTACGCATCCTTGTCTCTTTCCTTATATTTCTCAACTGGGATGTAGAATAATTCTTACGATATAGTTGCTGCAGTGTGTTTCTCTACATTTTATTCCTACCTGAAATTACTTTTGTCTCTAGTGTTTGTCTTGAACACTATAGATAAAGGTAATTTCTTGCAGGATCATGACTTATATTAAAAATCATTCAATAGTAATAAGCATAGTTTTGAAAAATGACTGAGAATGTTTACTTGCCATATATAGAAAGCTCGACACACAATTACAAATATTTTGATAGAATCTCTAATCCAAACCTTGAGTGTAGCTCATTTACCTGAAATTTGGTATTTGCTTCCTCCAAACAGGTCATTAGTCATGAATGTGTTAGGTGGTTTCATTTCTTGAGCAGCTGGTCTTATCTGAGAGGATTTTCCAGAGCTTTTCACAGGCTTTTAAACTATGGAACTTGAGAAATATTTTTGAGGAGAAAAGCTCCCTTGGTGATTTGAACTGTTATCACTCTAAATTATAAGATGTATCAGTTCCTACAATTTCTCAAACTATATTTTACTGTTTAAATGGGTGAGTTTTTTCCTTTGGTAATTGTATGTGTAGGAGGCACTATTAACAAAAGTTCATATTACTATAGCATAGCATAAAAGCTGTAATTGCCAACTGAACATTACTTTGCATGAAAAATATTCTTAAGTGCTTTTGTTGATATGAAAATTCATTCCAGATATCTTGAAAAACACATGTAATTTTTTTTTCTTTCTATTCTGTAGTGGTCTTCCAAAAATAAGGTCAGCTCTTTTTTCCTCCAACAGATTTGGTCTTCTGGTGGTATTGTGTGCACTTGGTTTTTTTACTGATTTTGAAAGCTTTTGGTTCTTAGACACCTTCACATTTTCATCAGAATTAGATACCGGGTTTTTATTAACATGCTTATTTAGATGCTTACTGTTCACTGATAGGGGAAAAACAGTAGCTCTGTGCAATATTCCAGGCACCTTGGAAATCTTAAAAATATATTAATAAGCAAATTATTATATTACATTATTAGAAAAGATCTATAAGCGCCATAGTGGCAAGCTTATTTTCTTTTGAGAAAATGTTTATATGAGTCAGAAACATATTGCTGCCTATCAACCATGTTACCGTTGTTAAGAAGAAAAGGATGAAGAGAAAATTTTAAGTAGATTTCTCCATGCTAGAATAGAACATCACCTAATTTGGGGACCCTAACTCATCCATGGGTTTGGTTTTTTTTAATAGATGGAACATTTAAATAACAATGAATAAAGTTAAATATTTTGTATATTGTTTAAATTCTATATTTTGTATTCCCATTGTTTTTTTTCATTGTTTTGTTCTTGGGGACAGACACCTATAGGAAATGTGTTCACTTTCAACTATGGGAAAATGAAGATAAGATCATGACAGTTAGTTTAGCCTATTTACTGAACTAGTTGGGAGGTAGAAGGGAAAATTAATAGAAGGTTGTTTCCCCAAATACTATTTTGGGGATGTTCTTCTCTGACATATCATTTAATAGCAGCAAAATGTAAAAATTCGTCTTGATCCCTTTCTAACTGCTTTTACAGTTAGATATAAATGTTATGATTAAATCAAGTGCATTTTGATTTTGGTTGTTTAAGCAGCAGTTCATTTGTTATAGATAATTTTACAAATCATATATAAAGACAACCATTTCCCCAAACAAATTAAATAAAAACATGGTACTTCTGACAATGGTTTGAAATCTTTCATAGTTCTAAAGCTTTTATTTTCCAGGGGCATCCCAAAGCATAAATAGTCGGTGCTTACTTTCATTGCAGCCCTGTCATTGATTTGCACGCATGCTTTCTCTGACTGTTTCTCATCTAAATAACAGTCCTTCATAAAACCATGGCCTTTGGTTTTGGAAAAATTTACCAGCTTTTGCAGTGGAATCTACATGAGTTTTATGAATAACTCTTAAAGAAAAGTAGTTATAATCCTTGTTTCCTGTCTTATACATAGCAGTATAATAATAATCAGTAATTTGTCATCTCTCTATATATAATTTAATTTTTGGAAAATCATCATCAAATCCTTGGCTTATATCCAACAAAATGGTTTCTATTCAAGGTATTGTTTGCTTTGTAAGATAACTCATCATCCCTTCTAAGCCTTTAATAATTACAAGGTTTGGGTTTTTCACTTTTATTTAAATCTTTCTAATTTCCTAGGTTTCTCTCTCACATGAGAATAATCCATTTCTTCAGACTCATGAGTTAAACCTGGATTCATACAATTCACTCTTGTGACTGTAGCACAATGGTCTGTAAATTTGAAGTTTTGATATAACTTTGAGAACTCATACAGTTCATACATTTTACAGAATTTTAAAATTTGATTCATTTCAATATCTGAATTCTAGTGAAGAGGTCACTTAATTAAAGCAAAACTAATCGATGTATATGTGGGTATGAATATGTATATGCATCTATATGTGCATGACTACCCATATGCCACACCTAAAAGACGTGTTACCAATGAGTTCAGCAGTCAGTTTCTTCTGCTAAGGCTAGTAAGGCTTCCTGTGAACACCTGATAAGAAAATATCAGAAGACTGATGTTAGCGGACCCCAAGTTCTAATGTGGATTTGTGCAGATTTCAGCAAGTCATGTGCATAGGTGCATGTGCTGGGTAATCATTTCATCTATTAACGTGCTTCAGGAACTAGATCACTTATTCTAACTTTCTGCTTTTATTAGATGTTTGACTCATGTAAAGTATAATGAAGCTGCAAAAAACATTAATTGTTAGAAATTCAAGAGGAGTAATTGCAGATGAAACTTTAAAGGGAGAGGTTTATTTCTCTCTGAAAGAAGAACGAAGCTTTAGTGAAGCTAAATGCATCCAATGAGTAATCTTGAAATTTAAAATCGATGTTAAGGATGCTCTGGTTTCATACTAAAGATATCAAGAAGATTCTTACAGGGTGATATTTATTTTCTTTAAATTTCATAGATTTCCTTCAATATTTTCTTCTGTTATTCAGCTATATTAATTGCTATTAAAATTGCTGTTTTCGGTCCATGAAGGTTAAGTTTTACTCCCTATTTGTGTAAGTGTTTTGTGTAAACAGTTCCAAACTTATTTCATCTGGATGAAAACAAATGCTCTAGAATTGCTACAAGCCTTTGTTTCCCCTTTCAGTTTGGGAAGTCTATTAGATCGTCAAGCTTTTCTTTGAGAGACACAGACATCTTTCTGTCTGTGGTGAATACGGGAACAGGCTCTATATTAAGACCAATTAATTCTCTCTCAAGAAACAAAGGTGAAAGGACAGGAGGGAGATAAGGACTGCAGGAGAAAAATGTCATGTTGAGATTTCTGTGACACTTTGCACATATTTAGGATGTTCTTGTGTTGCATTTCAGGTTGTGTACATTTTGTCATTTATACGACAAAGATTTTTCATATCTAAGGCATCATGAAATACTGCTAATGCATTTGAATAAACCACATTTTTATTGTCTGAATTTTATTAGTTCAGGTTTTATGCAAGTGTAGAGAGGAAATGTTATATGCAAGGAAGAGCTGATCTGATTTTCATCTTAAGCTTGTTATTGACAATCTTTACATTGCCTGGGAAAGATCTCAAAGCGCAGTCCTATTTTAGCAAGAGCTTTTGCAAGATCAGTTTTAGGCTGAAGCAGTCGCTGGCACTGTTATATAGAATCCCACTCGACAGGTCATTTGATCATGGGTCAGAAAAATAAATGTATGGGATGTTAGGGTTAGCAGACTGCTGTACCATGGTTTATCAAATAAAAAGCTTAATGCAAATCAGCTGATGAGAGATTATAGTGCAGCCTTTCATTTAGTTAAGGTTTTAGCTTTGGCTCCTCAGGTTTCCCCTTTCAGTGTCAAAGAAATTGGCATGGTACGCTGGAAAAATATAAGGAGATTTTAATTAGTGGATGTATTGGGATTACCCTGTGCTGGTAATGCGTTTTGCTTTTTAGGTTTTCAAATGCTCTTTAAGATAGATGTAAAAGCCCAGGGAAAAGTATGTAGAGTCATATAAATGCCAGACAGTCCTTTCTGAAAGGTACAGTGCCTTCCCCAAAACATTTCAACTAAGGTTCATAAAATACAGAAGCACATTTAACATTTAGTGAGTGTTTCTGTGAATAGAGTAGAAGTCATACACATTGATCAGACTTTTAAGCAAACAATTAAAAGTTTAATGGTAACTGTATATGGATGTATGCCTCTTAAGTATAGCCATACAAATATTGAAAGCATCAGCACTCTTTATCCTGTTGCATCTTCTAGCATTTATTCTAATGGCTGTTTTAAAACCTGTATTGGTTGTCTAATAAGTAAATAACAACCGTCTCAGAGAAAAAGCTTGTGGTCTGCTTTTTTGAAGTTTCAGAACTACATGTAAAATGTTCTTGATTAAATTAGTGCGATGTGGTTGCCAAGGATATTTGCCAGAAGTAAAGTTTTAGGTAGTTAGAGGAGGTGGAAGGAAAAATGAATGATTAAAATAAACTTATTGCAGGCTGTTTAGCTTTTAGGCCTAACTAACTTATTAGATTTCAAAACAGATTTTTATTTACTTACTTTTAAATTGTCTGATGGCTGCTAATGGTTTCATCTTTCCGTCCCTCATGAAACTGAATAGAAAAAGAGTATATTATATATTGACATACCTGTTTTCATATTAAAAAAATAGGCTGAAAAAAATTCCCCCCTAAAAGCTAAAAACACCAAAAAATTGATAAAGATTTCTTTCTTCTCCATTAGTTTTAAAAATATGTTTCTGGTGAGCAGTATAGGCGGGCTTTTTTTGTGCAATTACATTCTGCCTCTTTTATTTTATAAGAAAAAAATTAAAACATACATGTGCAAATTGAATTTTAATTCTAATATAAGAGGAGAGAAACCACATTTTACTTGCTGAAAAGTAGAGCACATGCAAATGCTGAGTAATTTACTTGGGTTTCTTAGAAAAAGTAAACATGAAATGATTATAGCAACATCATCAGCATGTATTTAGATAGTGGCTTTCCTATTTTGCAACCACATGCAAACTTGACATGGACTTTAGTATTATTGAACATAATTAAATTGTTTTAGTTTTTGTTTTTTGAATATACAGGGATGATGCCCACCTACTCTACATTTGGTCATTTTCTGTGGCAGAATTATTCTTTTCTTGTATATGTTTTATCTCTTCATATTTAAAAGACCATACACAATACATGACCCTAACTCCAATCTGAATTGTAAATACTTAAAAAAATAGTATAATTTTATATTAGCTATGACTCCACAAAAAAAACAAACAAACAAACAAAAAACAAACCACAAACAAACACTGGTTATTTGGTAATTTCGGTTTCTCTAAGTCAGCTATTTCAAAAATGAGATCTGTATTTTAAATACACATTTTGAAAATCATGTGACAAAAAATATGCATATAGACGGCTGAGCTTTTGTTCACAAAAAAAAGAGTGGATGCAACTGTTAAACAACTGAAAGTGATAAATAATCTCACAGTTTACTTTAGACACTAATGGAGCCTAAAAGCTTTTAAAATGACAGAAATTTCACCAACTTTAGTGATTCATAGGCTTATTTTTGTTATACAGTTTGGTCATATAGCTGGCAGTTTTCCTTTTGTGTGACTCTTGTAAATTATTGTACTCTGTTATCTGAGTGAAAAGCTATTAGAGTTGTGTGAAGGAATACGACAACATTACTTCAGAAGATTAAAGCAATTCCCAGCTGTACATGTATACAATTTCTCCACACTTTTTTCACTTTTTTTTTTTTTTTCTGATGTAACCCTTGAAGAAAATGTGCTACTGTCTTGATGCACTTTAAAACTGTATCTTACTCTACATGAAATGTGCTTTTGCACAATTGTATTTTTTCGTGGAACAGTGATTTCCGTTTACTGCATCCCGGTTTATACATAATAAAATGTAGTGTGTTTGGTCCGTAGTATGACATAAAGTATATTTTTATTGCATCTTCTAAAATAACACAGATTGTAGAATAGCCTTTAGTCACCTAGTGTCAAGTCTAATGAAATTCCTATCGACTGTTTTCCTTTCAGATGTTTTGACAGTAGTCATCCCTGTTAAGTGCTTTCCGTATTAGGCTCCAGTAGCTTGGACGCAACCTGATCTGTGTTTTGTTTCAGTGTGTTGTCTGCTGACCTAGAGAACACTTGCATTAGCTGCACTGATCAATCCACATCACATCTCGTCATTTAGGAGACAATTAATACTGCGGTGTAAAGACTCCCCAGAGCATTTTCTTAGAGCTAGATTGCTTTACACAGAAACCACAGGAGTTGTTTGCAAAAGGGGGAGGAAGCCAAGTGGGAAGAAAAAGCATTAAGAAAGCTTTGACCAGGAACCAAGTTTCATTTTCTGTGGTGACTTCCACTTATGTTATTTAAACTCCCTTTTTTGATGGAGTGGTTGGGGAAAAAGGAGAAGAAAAAAAAAAAAAAAGCAGCTGTATTTTGAAGTTGATTTGTTGAAAAGACACTACAACAGGTCACATAAATATTCTAAAAGTCTTGCTCTTGACAAATATGCTTGTGATATTTGTATAACTTGCTGTTAAGACTGTAATCATTTTAACTTTATATTTTATCTCAAGGATTATTAACTTGACAGCTTTTGAAATATTGATTGACATGCTTTAATCCTAATTTTAATTATTTTTAAATAACATGTTTTAATAGAGAAAAAAGTTTGTTTCTCATTCTATCAGTTTTGTTTTAGAGCTTCTGCCATGAAGTTGAATTTCAGTGTTACCTGATACTGTTTCTTAAGAAAAAAATCTTTGAAAGATTTTAAGTGTATATGAGTACATTAAGTTAATGAGAAGGCAGGGCTCTTTGTGTGCTGTTTCATCTTTAGGTAATGGTATATTTAATCTTTAGACATTATCCGCAGCAGTAGATGAGAAGCATTTACTAATAAAAACCAACTTTTTCTTGCAGATGACTAAGACTACTGTACTATTCTCTGTTGAAGACTATGTTGCAGTGTTGTAAGGAGCATACCTTGAGTTGATAACAGTAAATATTACTAAAGACATAAAACTGATAGGAAGGGAATTTTATGGAGGAGGTTACCTGCCTCCCTGGAAATTCTCTAATCTACGTATTGCCTGTGATTCTGTGCAGATTGTACAATGATAATGAGGCCAACTAACATGTGTACTTCAGAAATCATTGCAAACTTGTTAATATTTACTACATCATTACATTGTAATTTTCATCTATTTAGGTAGAGTGAATGAATTTTTCATCAGAAAAGATTTACGTATGATCATGTCAATAATATTTACTAGGAAGACGTCAATGACAAAAATTACATTTATTTCTGTGATAATTCAATGGCTTAAACTGGTTATTTTGCTTCCCCTCCTGTAATCTTGAAGCAAAATGTGTGCTGACATTGAATAGAGATATGTATCTGGCATATCTCTGCATGGCAGGATTATTATGTTTTCAGGATTACACTATTATCATGATAGTTCATGTTAAAATTTTCTTCTGTTAGTAGAGCTGTTCTACTGGTATTTGAACATAAAAACCTAGTGATGAAAAATCATTAATTTGAGTCTGTTGAAAATGTACAAAATGTGTTTGTAGAACTGTGCTACATTAAATTTCAAAGCAATTTTACTTGGACCGCCAGGTTGTCTTGGTATTTCTGCAGAACAGAAGTGGGAACTACAATGCTCCATTTTAAGTTCCGTTTTTCCAACTCCTGTTAGGTGTTTTTCAAGTCAAAACTGCTTTTGTGGAACCTATTTAAGTGGTTTGATATGTGGACTACAGAATGTGAATTGTTTCATTGCAGTGTCATACTTGTATCCTTAGGATCAATACTGGTATTTTTATATTCTTTGTCTATTGAGGATCTATCAAGCTGTAACCCAATATGTAAAAAACGCTTTTTTGCTATACAGTAAAGCCATACAAAATCATCTAAAACCACGCTAGTCACAAAAAATAAATGAAGTATTTTTCCACAATTCTGCATCCGTCTTTGGCTGTCCTGTAGATGTTTTTAATTAAGAAATCAAAGAAATAAGGCCTGGAGTGTTTTTTGTAACACAGGCAGCACAATTACAGTTTGGAAAAGGGTTATGTGGCAATGTAGGCTTTGTCTAAGCCTTTCTGGAGAATTATAACTAAATCTATGGTAGTTATTTAATGTTTAGTGGTAATCTGCATAGAATTGCAAATTCTATGAGGTAGAATACACAAGATGAGATAAACATGGCACATCAGACTATCTTTCTCCAGGCTACAGGGATAGGCAAGTCATTGTAAGAGTCAATGAAATTAAAAGTGAGAGTAGGTAATGGTGATATAAGGGAGAGGGAGTGATAGCCAATACAAGAAAAAGAATGTACTGAAGGGGAGACTTAAGCAAAATGATACAGAGCAGAATAGAACAGTTAGAACTAAAATCGGGCAAAACTGAAATGACAAGAAACAGAGGGTTACACTTTGCAGAGTTTGGAAATGAGCAATATGTTCAAGGACTGTTTTTCTTAAGCATCTGTCCTATCTTTACAAATGAGGATGGTGGGAAAGTGTCCCCTCCTCTGCTTCATTGTGACCAAAGGCCTACTATTCTTACACATAGAATAAATATGTATTTCAAGTATCAGACCTATTTGACAAGCGTATTTTCCCCATGACCTTTGAACATGGATGCTTAGAAGGTAGTCACATGGAGTCTAGATGTCCTGCATGAACAATATTCAGTATAACTAAACAGAAGTAATTTGTGGGGTATTGACTACTTAATTGGTACAAGCTTTCATCATTTCCGACTGTTAAATCACATTAAAGACAGCTTAAACTCCGTGTATTCAGTAAGTAAGTGCAGTTATTGCAGGGATGTTGTAAGGTAGGAAAGTTCTAAAAGACGAAGTGGATCCTCAAATATATGAGATCAATTGGCCTTAAAAGGTCTTGCCGTAATATCTTGCAGCTGTTTTAAGAAGTGATGTAATAATATTTACACTAAATGAATGTATGGGCAGTTCAGGTGTTCATTACCAAAGCTTATTCCAAGTGCCTCTCTAATACTGGCTATTATGTTCAACCTTGTGTTACCTAAAAGTTCTATAATATTTTACTACTAGGCCAAAATGATTTAAAAGACATGTGTTCTGCACACACTCATTGTATTTGCTGATATTACCAACAAAATCTAATGTGTGTTTTCTTTTTCCCTGCCCCCCAACATACTATCCAGATTGGCTTGGAAATTTATGTGTTTGTAAGATCTACACAAATAGGAGTTGTTTAAAACATTTTCAGATCATCAATATGTTATCTTTTGGAAATCTCTCCTTTCGTTTGTATGTTTATGGATATATTGGTGGTTGGTTTTGCAAAGCTGATTCAAGTGCCATCTTTATGCCGTAATTGAAACAGTTTGTGGGATCTTGAAGAATCCACTTTATTCAGATCAACTTTTGGTATTTGCAGGTACTACAGAGCGGGTGTGTCTGATCCAGGGAACAGTTGAAGCACTAAATGCAGTTCATGGCTTCATTGCAGAGAAGATTCGAGAAATGCCTCAAAATGTGGCCAAGACAGAGCCTGTCAGCATTCTACAGCCTCAGACCACTGTTAATCCAGACCGCATCAAACAAGTGAGTTTTTGGTTGGGAATAGAGAATCACAGCAGCTCCTTAGAAGTCTTAAAACTTTAAGGCTGCAAGGGGTCAACATAACATGTTCTTTAAGAAAATACTATTTTACCCTTTAGTGATTTGCTGGTCCTGTTTTTCCTTATAATTATGTGTTGTGTGTTTCTCAGCAGTTCTTTTAGACAGTGTTTTATAAGTTTCAGTGCCACAATCTAATGTGTTTCTTTCATAAACTTTTCTTTACTGTATAAGGTGATAATACACTTCTAGGTTTAGTTACAGATCGCTGAAT
This sequence comes from Aramus guarauna, assembly GCA_013400195.1. NCBI lineage: Eukaryota > Metazoa > Chordata > Aves > Gruiformes > Aramidae > Aramus > Aramus guarauna. The sequence continues at coordinate 656,222 of VXBL01007712.1, forward strand.
TTTAATCTTAAATTATGAACCTCTTTGTAAATCTTTAGCCTTACTAAAAATCACAGCTTAACTGAATGTTTCCTACTTTTATGTATATAAAATAAAAACAATACTGTTTTTATACCCTATATTAGATACTTTAAAATCTTACCTGTAAAAACTTGAAAATATAAAGATAATTTGCTTGGGATGTTTTCTACCATTTCATTTTATGTTATTTTTGGCATCTTTTTGCCTGTTTTACACTGACTTCTCTCAAAATCTATGGGCAATGCAAAATATATTTGTAAGGTATTATTGGTCTAGTATTTTTTAGTTTATTACATTTTACAGAACAATCTTAATTTTTTAAAAAATTGCCCTGTAAGGAGAATGTGAAGTATGTGTCATACAGGTACAGGATTTAAAATTATTTTCCATTATATTGAATAAGAAAAATATGAAGAAAGAAATGAGTGAACATTAGTAAAATTTTGTCTTGTCTCTCTATCCTATATAGGATAGATTTTAGTTTCTCACCTGTCCTATATGGGAAAAGATTGTTTCGTCCTTCTACACTAGCAAGATTCAGTGTCCTATAAAGTAAATTGGTAACTGTATGCAATTACTTTACTTTGTATATAGTGACATATACAGAATGCTTATATGAAGATGTATTTGAACAGGATGAGTTTGGAACAATCAGACTGCTTTAGATGGATGAAACTGTGCATAAGATATTGTATATGATTTCTAGTATTTACTACTTTTTTCTTCTGTATATGCAATACTTTTACATAAGAAAATACTAAAAAGACTTGATTTTATAAGATTAGTTTCCCAATTATTAGACACGAAAATGATTATGACTGAGATAGAAGGAAAAAGCTGAAGAAATCTGTATTTTGAATGGCTTTTCTTCTTGTAAAATTTTAGATTTTATGCCAATACTTCTTAACCCAATGGCAAATGAGTATTCTCTATTACAATGAAAAGTGGTTTTCCCTTTGCAATGAAATGAAGCTAATTTTTAGGTAAGGCAGTGAGGTCCTGAGGAACTAGATTACAGAGCTGGTTAGTGACATGCCTAAATACTTCCTCTCTTGTATCTGAAGTTGATATAGCTTGTCCACAATACTTCTCCAGAAAACTTACTTGTAAAGTTGTTGAGGTTTTTTGTTTTGTTTTGTTTTAATTTGCTTTGGGTTTTTTGTTTGGTTTTGGTTTTTTGGTTTTTAGTTTGTTTGTTTGTTTAGGTTTGGTTTGGTTGGTTGGTTTGAAGTTTGTTGGTTTTGTTGGGTTTTTTTAATGCAATTCCATGCTTGGAATGTTAAATTCTGGAGGGATGGATTAGTGCACAGAACTGCTGCCAGTGAAGTTAAGACACAGCCTAAATACAATGTATAACTTATAGGACTTTTATTTAGTGACTGGCTTTACATCTTAAAATTTTAATATATTACCTGTATACATACAGGTGCATAATAATATGACTGCAAATATTTGGAGATATGCATGCGCATATGTTGACCAGCTTTAACCACAATGAATTCTTTAACTTCTCTTTTAACGAAGCAACATCTATTCATGATAAATTCATACACTATAAATGTTGACTCAATAAATCTAAAATCTACTATTTTTACCAAGAAATGAAATTGTTAGCTTAGTTTTTTAGATAGAGTTTGCAGTGAAGTAATGTATCCAATGACAGAATATCCTGTATCTTAATGAAAGGTATAATACCTCTATTTAAGAAATTAAAGGATAATATTTTGTAACAGGTAATTGTGATCTAGAACGCCAGTGTTGCTATTTTTCTTTAATAGCAGACAGGTCACAATTTTATTAAAATGATCAGGTTAATGTATAATACAAGTTATTTTGAACTTGGCAGAAAATAAGCCTCATGAATTACAATTTCTTCTTTTACACAAACTTTTATAGAATACTACCCAAGAAGTTGGGCACCCAATGTTGCAGATAGAAGAAAGCAGACATCATCTGAGATTGAATTGATTTTAAATAATAAATTTTACCTTCATTAGGAACTTTGAAGATATTTATGTTTTCTAGCTGTTTCTACCAAAAAAGCAAAGGTAGTTTTCTCCCCATGAATGAAGATACCTGTAGTTGAAGCCTCACAATGCCACCCGCATCTATATGAGCGTGCAGCTCTCATTTCTCTATTGTGATTTTTTTATCCTGAGCTGCTTTACGGACACTTGCCCCAGAGAAGTGAGCTAAGAAAGGAAGTATCTTCTGGCTACAGTTTCAATGAAGACAGACAGTAGGTAAAGCCTTTGCTGACTGCTTGAGTTTCAGCACTTTCTGTCTTCAGGAAAGGCATGGGTATACATGGAGGCTGAGTCTGGCCTGGCATTTCTCCTTAGCAGTAGAAGTTGCTATCACGACATTCTGGTCCTTCTAAATTTTTCGGCTTCAGAAGATTTGCAAACAAGTTTATCGAGTTCCTTCTGAGCCTTCTCCACTGCATTTTTCCACATCTAATCCTATGGATTTATCAGTAGATACCAGCTAGTCCTCTCCTCCAAGCAGGTCTAATAGATATTTAATTGACATATATTTGCATCTTTTATCTCTACGTAACATAGGCAGTCTCTTCATAGATGTTAGTTATTGCTGTTTCTCAGTATCATTCAGCAATAAACAACTAATTCCTGTGCCCTTTTACTTCCTAGAAACTGCTATGAGCATCTAACCTCCCTTGTCTCTCTTTATTAGTTGACTGTTATACACTCAGACCATATTGTAACCCAGGGGAATAGAATACAGTTTTCATAAAGTGATCAGGAGCCTGGAATGTTTCAGCTTTGTAATTAGCATACAAAGGTTTAAATTTCACCTTTAAATTAATAGCAGCGCCTAGGAACAATGGAAAACTCTGCATAATGTAGTTTTATCACATGACCTTCTTCAGAAACTGTTGCAGGTGCTTTGTATGCTGGTTGAATTTTCCTTCCAGTTTTCAGTTGTTTTGCAGGTAGCAGGTGTTGTAGTATCCTGTCCAGGAAGCACATGGAATCAGAGATGGCCACTGCAGATCTGTGCATTATATAGAAGGAAAGATGTGTGATCTGACAGCTAACGCTGCTTTAAGCAGGAGTTCGCACTGTTTGCCTTCTAAGATCCCTTCCAGCCTGAATTATTCTTTGATTCTATGAAGCATTTACCTATCAAAACATGGAGAAAGGTTTTAGAATTTCTTTCCTGAAAATTTCAAAAAAAACCTGTCGCATATAGCGCTCCCAATTAATGTTTTCATTAAAGCCAGTTTCATTTCAGCTTTTTCAGTTAACCTCTCATGAGTCTTTAACTTACGTTCATTAAGCGTGGTCCCGGACGTATTCAGACTCAATGTTTGAATTCAGATTTGTAAATTCACATTCTTTTAGTGAAAATGACTACTTTTACTTTAGAAATGCTGATCAATAAAAAAAAATCCATAATTTTTAAATAAAAGGTTTTACTTTGAAGTGCTTAAATAGAATCTGACTTTAAGAATTAAGATCTGAAAATATTGGCTTAAATGGAAGAATTTTTTTTTTTTAATACAGGATATGAGTTCTTCAGACTATAAAGATTTGGCAGACTTCATAGAATGCTTTGGGTTGGAAGGGACCTTAAAAGTCATCTAGTTCCAACCTTCCTACCATTGGCAGGGACACTCCACTAGACCAGGTTGCTCAAAGCCCCATCCAGCCTGGCCTTGAACACTGCCAGGGAAGGGGCAGCCACAGCTTCTCTGGGCAACCTGTTCCAGTGTCTCACCACCCACACAGTGAAGAATTTCTTCCTCATATCTAATCTAAATCTACCCTCTTTCAGTTTAGGATTGTTACTCCTTGTCCTATCACTGCACTCCCTGATACAGAGTCTGTCCCCATCTTTCCTGTAGGCCCCTTCAGATACTGTAAGGCTGCTATAAGGTCTCTCTGGAGCCTTCTCTTCTCCAGGCTGTACAATCCCAGCTGTCTCAGCCTCTGCTCATAGGAGAGGTGCTCCAGCCCTCTGATCATCTTCATGGCCCTTTCTTGTACTGGAGACCCCAGAGCTGGACGGAGTACTTCAGGTGGGGTCTCATGAGAGCAGAGTAGAGGGGGGAGAATCACCTCTCGACCTTCTAGACACACTTCTTTTGATGCAGCCCGGGATACAATTGGCTTTCTGGGCTGCGAGTGCACATTTCCAGCTTATATTCGGTTTTTCATCCACCAGTATGCCCAAGTCCTTCCTTCCTTAAGAAAGGACATGAGAGATAATCTTTCTTTTACATCATACTTACCACACTTCTTTCCTTTTTTCAAAGACAAGTCCCCAAGAGTTCATATATGCAGATGAATTACTTCTATAGACACCTATAAGTAAGCATTCTATCCATATGTAGTGGTTGCTTAGTATTTTTCTTGCCCTATGTCCTGTGTATTCTTTTACACAAAAGCAAAACCAAATGCAAAGAGGATGAAATATCATCAGAATGTATTTTATTTGTTCTTTACAGAAGTGAAAAAGTAGCAAGTAAAATTAGATCACTGAAGTCATCAAAGTAGCCTTTTTATAATCTGGATTGTAAGTAAATTATTAATCCTCAATTACTTCTTTTTCCAAATTTTATTTTTGAAAGGTGTTATGTATTTATGCAGTCATTGCTGAGATGAGACTCATTTGCCAAAGTTACAGCTGAAAGGAATTCACAGCAGATGAAAAGAAGACTCAATCAATATGTTTAGCAAAGTGGTCTGTTTAGAAAGTCTCATCTTTGATACTGTTGAAAGTCTAGTAAGTCAGTCTTTTATGTTGTTCAGCAAAATGGGACCTTGCAGTGCTCTCTGTTTCTCATGTTAGCTGCAGAAGGTATTAAAATATTTAATGCAATTGAAAAAAGATACCACCTTTTCTTAAAGTGCATTAAAATATTGGCTTAAGCAAATTAGTTTTGTCATCACATTAATTTCAGTGATTTAAAAGCACCAATATTAATACATGCAAGACTGAAACTCAGTATTAGCTTAGTATTAATAGTAATTTAATGTGGGTAATGTTATTACCAAGATTTCCTTTGTTTGGCAAGCCCTGTAGTGAGAAACTAGAAATTGGTAAGCTCTAAATGCAGTTTCATCTTCACATTTTAATGATATTCTTTCTATGCTTTCATGTCTCTAACCCTGTTTTAAAATGGTATTTCATTTTCTGCCTTTTCTTTCTACTCTTCTATATATAAATATACTGATACATACTGAGAATTAAGTTAACTGTCTCAGTACAATATTTATTACCCAGGGTGTAAATATTGACTTTTTTTTAGTATATATATGACTGTGACTTTTGTTGTTTATGCATTTAGGCAATTCATGAAGTCACTGAAAGGGGGCTCAGAGACCTTGTGGAACACTGTGCAGATGGAGTATATGTATTCTATACTGCTCTGATACAGCTGTATCTTCACTCTGTTACTCACAAATATGAAGCATGGAAGTATTATGCTTTGCCCATCTTTCTGAACCCTTTAGTATGTTGTGCAGCCTGAGAGCAGTCTCTCACAGTATAATCAATTCTTGTAGAGCAACACAAGGAAGAAGTATTTTCTTGGACTTTCAAAAAATTCTGCAACTCAAATATGAATTAGATATGCTCAAACAGAATTATATTTCTAACATTAAGCTCCATTAGTCTTCCATTCCATGTCTCATAATTAATAGGAAAGGAAATAATATTTGAGAAAACAGAGAACACCAATTTCAGCATGGCTTGGACTATAATATTCAAGTTATAGCTGAAAAAACCCACATGAGTCTTAGAAGGGATGTGCGGTAGAAATCCTGACTGGCTTTTTTCTCTAACCTTGCCAGCAGTCAACAGGAAAGCTTCAGTTACAGTATTCAAGTTTCAGTCTCAAAAATTGAAACTCTGTAATGTAAATTCATCTTATGATTTCTAATCACTTTATACATCTCATTCCCAGAAGCCTAATAACTACTAAATTCAAGTGCTTGCCTAATGCAAAACACTTGCCAAATTTAATATATATATATTCTATGCTGCTTAATAAATCAGAATTATTGAGTTCTGTCCAACTTTCTTTAAGAACTAATTTTCCCTAAAAGTTCTTGCAAAGCAATTGAGATTGTATCAATAAATTACTTATCAGTCAGTGGAAATTCAATACAAAATCCTCCTGCCTGTGTTTCTTTTTCTTATTTTTGAGAAATTACTTTGTGTTACTTTAATATTGAAGAAATAAATAGGTGTGTGTCCATAAATAAATATATCTCCAGAATTATCCAGAAATATGAAAAGGGATGAATTTTTACAAAATGCTGTCAGTTTTTTATATATAAATATACTTTCTAGTATATATATGTATAGATATTTAAAAAATAAATGCAGTCACGTCAGTAAACAGAGAGAGATTAATCCTCAAACATAAACAACTTGATATACAAAGATGAAACACCAAAACCACAAAACAAAATGCCTTATTGCTGTTTTCAGTATTTTGTCATTGGTGTGTATATTTGGAAAAAAATATGTATGCCCTTACTTGATTGTTGGTTGTTAATACTGTTGATTTGCTTTTAAATGTTTTTATCTTTTTTTCCATTGTATTTTAAACAAGCATTTGCTAAAATGGAATAGTGAAATGCTTCTACTTAATAGATGTTATAGTTCAACAGTCACCTGAAATGAGTATCGTCACTCCTTTTTCATTGCAGCCATACAATTCTGTGCTTTAGGAAGATTGATATTAATTGAAAACTGAGATGCTTCCAGTTTCTTAAATTACTTGCGGTATCAGTGATTAGGTCATTATTAAGTGTTGAAGTGTTCTATGTATTTTCTTATAAATCCAGTAGTTAGATTTAGTAACACCTGTGAAGAACAAACTATTTTTCCTTTTATTAATTACCCTAGGGTTTTTTTTGTTTTTGTTTTTGTTTTTTGGTTTTTTGGTTTTTTTTTCAGGATGAGAGATTAATATATAGCTGTAATAAAGAAAAATTTTTGGGATCAGTTACAGTCCTCTATTCTGTTTCATTGAGTTTTTTTGGGTTTGGGGTTTTTTTCCATTAGTTTAAGCTTAAATTATGAAAATCAATTCATTGCAATTTCAGACTTTGGTAAGAGAGATACTGCACAATCCCACTAAAATTGGAAGTATAATTCTGTAATTGAACAGGGTTAGCCATGTACTACAGTGGAATCTGACATTTCTTTTTCTAAATAACTCTGGCCCCTTGCGAATGAACCCATGTTCTATACAGAAAGACATGGGAGAATCCCTTATAATTGTCTTGATTTTCACAATGTAGAGCATCTGCTGACCAATAACATTCTGCCAAGCTACATGTTTTTTGTAATACCCCGTCCATGGTGGTATTTTTTACTTAAGCCTCTTGAAAAAGCCACAGTTCATGCTTAAGCTGTATATGGTTTTATTTTTATTGTTTCATAACACAAGTTACCAGTTGGAAACACAAAATAAGGATCTGTTTCTTAAGATATTTTTTTCTTCCTGTTTTGGCTGCTTGTTTATGTAAAAATTATGAAAAAATGAATCTTCATATTGCTTAACATACAGCTAAATTATTTGTGTGTGCATATGTACAAGCCCATATTTTGCTAATACACAACTTTATGCATTCACAGTGTCCCAGCTTTCTCATATGCATTAAGAGTTTTAGTGCAAAAGTATGTATACCTATTTTATGAGGGACTGTCAATGATTGTAAGTAACAGAACTGCTGAAAGTGTGAAATCTTGCTTCATTTATTTCTAAATAGTTTTCGTTAGTGATTATATGACCATATGATAAATTGCATTGTATAGCATTTTAATATCTTATTTCCTAAAGTAAAAGTAGTGTCATTTTGAATATTTTATAATATTTCTATATTACAAAGATGTCAAAACCCATGCTTTGAATAAGTGTTGTATGTTATGTTTTGAAAATTGGAATTTTACATTTTCACTACATTTATAAAAAGAAAAGAAGAGTTATTCTGTCAGGATCTAATACTTTAAAAAGAGAAATGTATATATAAAAATTTTAAACAGAGCAGTGCTTTTTTGATATGTTCAAGAACTAATGTTAAGCATATGTATATTATTTAGAAAACATGATCAATAAATATGACTCTTAATTCTTTTTTGTGTTTATTTTGAACACAGGCCTGATGATAAGTTATTAACCTTTGCTCAACTAAATGAACATATTTAATGCTAATCATAAATATATTGTAATAATTTCTTATGAAGGTATTAGTTGCATGTTCATCCATCATGATATTGATGTTTACATTTTTTCACCTGCCTCTTGATTAAAAAAAAGATCAATGGATATTTTAGCAGTTAGTATATTGCTAAAAACTCAGTAGCTTCAGTGTAATTGCTGTAAGATACGGAACACAGTTTGCTGGCTACAGTCCGTGCTATAGAATGGTGCATTATAAGGTGCCAAAGTAAATGTGTCTAACTTCTCTCAGATTTTGGCCCTGTTTGTTTGTAGACTGATTAACTGTTTCTAGTGTGCTCATTGAACTTGCTGGAATTTGTGTTTACTATAGTCTTCATTTTCCCCAAGACGAGGAGAGAGGAAAGAATATATTCCTCATGTGGTCAGCATATTTTTGAGTATTTATGTGAGTTCACCATCTTGATTTCAAGTCATGAATTTGTTTTTACATGCATAAGCATGCATATTTACATGCATTATTTAGCCAATTGACTTTAAATTCCATTAAGTTCCAATGAGTAGGAGAAAGATTTTTGTCTTAGGCATTTTTTTGTTTTGTTTTTTTACTTTTCTAGTTATGTTACTTTTGTTGGTTTATTTATTTTTTTAACTGTTCAGTCTAAGGCTTGTAAAGGTTGATTTGCTCCTGAACTGCTTTGTTCCCAGACATTGCCATCTTCCCCAACTACCACCAAGTCCTCTCCATCTGATCCCATGACCACCTCCAGAGCCAATCAGGTACAGTATCATCCTACCATCTACACCATACTTTTCACGGGTGACAGCTTGCAAACTGGAGAAAAAGATATGGTGGGTTAAGGATTTATTCGTTCATTCACATATATACACCCATAACCATAGATATCTAACTCTTGTTAGAAATTGGTAAATTGAATGGAAAACATTTTTCTTTTTTAAATTTCTTTTGTTGTGTTTTTAAAATCTCTGATGAAAGCAAGATATTTTGTAAAATAATATTTTAAAAAATTGATTTCATTAATAAATAGCAAGGATACATGCTGGTGTGTTTGTAGACAGAGTAACTCTTGGTATATGTACGTTTATGTATATATGCACACACGTATTTACTTCCTGGATAATTTATAAATTATAATGGAATTACCCCTAAAACCATGTTTAATTAGCTGGCTATCAACCTAGGAATGGCAAACAGACTTCTTTATTTGTTTCTTTAAGAATTTTGAAATGTATTTGTGGACAATAACGTGGGGACATTATTTAAATAGTGTATGTAATAAAAATAGATTTGAAATGAAAATTTATTGATGAAGAATGAAGTGAAATTAAGTCTCTCTAAAAACATACTAAACACATCTAAGTAAGTTTAACACTTGTCTTATTTTTAAATGCATAAACTGTGCTTTTAGCAGTATTTTAATTGCATTTATTTATCTTTTAACTGGGAAAAAAACATGTCCAGTTCATTATGTCCACAAATCATCATACTGTTTATCTTTTTGCCTTCCCTATGAAAATAGTTAAAGTTACGTCACACCATGCTTTTTAGAACTGATTCATGCTTAATAAATACCTTAGTAATTTTTTAATGTACTGTTGAACTTAATGTTCTTTGTGTAAGTATTCAGAATGTGCTAATAGTCTTTAACATACAATCTGTTTAAGTTAGCTGAATGCTTCTATCAGATCTTGCACAAATTAAATCAAATACCTGAAAAGTTTTCTTCACAACAAGCTAATTTCCCCTGGAAGTCAACATTGTTATTAATTACTGATCATCTGATATTTTGTGACCTGCTTAGAACTTACTGTCTGTATGAACAATCAATTTAACATACAACAGGACACAAGCATATTAAAGCAATATATCACATTTTTGATCAACGCATGACTATCTGTTGAAAGGGACATCTAATACAGAAAGTAATGAAATTTAGAGAGAAGTTGTACAGATAGAAGAACTACTCAGAAAAATATAAATTGTGATATCCCTCACTTCAATTTGAAAGACTTCTTCATCAGTCTGCTTGCATTCCAGCAACAGTTATTTGGCTCCATCACTAAATGACAAAGATAAAATCTTTGCCAACAGCTAGGGGTATTTTATGAACACTCTGTTCAGCCTATATTCTCTCTCTTACTTTTAGTATTTTGTGGATTTTAATTAGAAGATTTTGAAAATGTTGAGCGCACAGATATTTTTTTAAATGTTCTGAATAGTTTTCTTTTCTGTTTTCTTTCCCACTTGTTTAATTATGAGTGTATCCTGATGATCATTATTTGGATAAAAAGGAAGAGGTGCTTTTATTTACAGGAAATACTATTTGAGCATGCTGTTTAATTAGCATTACAAGTACCTACTTTGCATCTGTTCAATGAATTTTGAATTATCAAAATTATAGTGTAGCATATAAACTTTAAATGACTTTGTAATAGCTAAAATACCTAGTTTTATGGAAAGTTTTTCTATGAGAATACTGTCAAGTGATATACCTGAATATCCAAATGAAGGGAAATGTATGCTTTGTGTCCTGCCTATATCCCACATTGCATCTTTTAATGCATTTTTTTCATAACCTGCATTCAATTCAGTTTTCATAAAAACACTCAAGATCTCTTTTGAATCGCGTTAAAATTGTATATATGAAGAAGAGTAATGAGTTCCTTATTGATTTTTGGAACTGCTTTTATCATTAACCCTTGAAATTCCTACTGGTTTATAATTATTTTATCCCTCCTAGTATTTCCTAGTGGTTTCTGGCCATTCCAGCAGGAGGCACAAAGCACATGATAAGGCAATTAAGGCCTTTCTGTTCATTCTAGTGATAAGTGACGTAGCTGGCAATTGTTCCCAGACCGTAGTACTGATTAGCATTCAGCACCAGTGTATCGACAAGTATCTGCACTGCGGCTGTCACACGAAAATAGGTTCCAACACAGTAATCTCAAACCTGTCGGTAGTCATGTAAGTACCCAATAGGAGAGTATTAGAGAACAACAACAAATGTTTGCTTTGATATATGGCTGTGTAAGGTGATTCTCAGCAGAAAATAACCATTCAGGTATGGGGTTTCTGACAAGATGTTATATTAGGATAACAGGAAAGAGCTTATTTAACTGGATTGAAGTCAGGAAATTTACTGTTACGGTGTAAGATAAATTCACAGCTCACCCTGTTGTGTGGATATAAGCGTATCAGGCTTCAGATCATTCAATTTTCTATAATATTTTGCTCATGAGAAGGCAATATTTTATATTAAAGATTAGTAAGGTGATTAAGCAAGGTTTAAGCAGCACTTAATTACGGGGTTGCTATTGGTGTGAGATTCTTAAACTGGGTTGGAGGACTCCCCATAAGTCATTGCAATTAGAGAACCATCGGGTATGTGTTGATGAGCGTACCTGATGTGATCCTTCCCGCTGTACGAGCATGTCAGTTGTGTTCTCCTGACAGAGCTTGCATAGTGGGCAGAGCAGTTTCTAGGCACGCTTTTTACTGCAAGAGGAAAATAGTTCTGCCAACAGAGGTCAGAGGAAGCTGGGCAGGAAATCAGGCTTGCATTATGTCTTCCTTTTAATGACTCACTTTGCCTCCATTCAGATGAGATCATAACTCCTTTGTAAGGCAATTTCGGCTTTGTTGAATTGTTTTTTGAAAAATCCAGTGTTCACGAAATTACTCATTTTATGATTCCCAAGAAGAAGACAGTCTCTAAAATGTCTTATACAGTGGAAGAAAACAGTTCCTGCAGAACTGTCACGTGTTGCGTTATACTGGATTGCCACGGATGCAACAGAAACCTCTGCGTTGGAAGTGGTTTTTTTCTTTAGTTCTTTGTTCCAGGAAGATATACATCTGTCAATATTATTGTTGCAAATGTCTTGTTTATTTTTTGCAGTAGAACTTCCTTGGGCCTTTGTTCACATTAAAAATTCATATACTGCAAACTTCCCAAGGAAGAAAGAACCAAAGAGCCAACAGAATTAGGGGCATTTCAAATAACCTTTTTTCCCCCTCCTGTCTGCCTATCGCTGAAAAGAACTCAATCTTTCTGTACTTCTAGACTGAGAGCTTCTGTGTTACCCCCTCATGAACTTTGTCAGCTTTGTTTATAACAGAACACAGACAGACATATAGCTACAGTGGTGAAACTTCTGCTGACGCCCCTGGAGCTGGTAGAATATAGCTTTACTTTTATTTACCAGGAGGAGGAAATCAATTTTACTTTTCCACAGTACACTTCAAGTGGGAATTTCATCTCGAAATTGATGAATAACACCATAAATATCATATGAAACATGCTTGCTTTTCCTCTGTAGTACCTTGTAAAGGTAAAACGCTTAGTACTTAGTTTAACAGATAAGTGACATTAGATAGACAAGTATTTCTATAATTAAACTGTTCACGTATTTTCTTTTGTTTTTCTTCTTATCTGCCTGCTTTACTGATGTTACTATTATTTTAGAGGAGGAAACACGAGTGATATAAACCTAAGCTTTGTATTTCTCCTTTGTCTATTTGAAGTACACCTATAAATGCAGTTGCAAACCCTTGCATGTTTCCTTCTCTAATGCACCCTCTTTCTATGAGATTGATAGCGCTGTGACCTTTACTACTGGCTGTTAGAGAACAAAAGGCCAAGCCACACATTCCCACTTACAAGGGAGTCAGGAGAGTGATGGGTAGGAGTCCTTTCCCCTTCCCTTATTATTAGATAGGGTTAAACTCAGTAATGTAATATGATGTGTCATCACAAACTTTGCGTCAGTAACTTACTATATAAACCTTCTTTTACTTTGTTAAATGCACTATTTTTTCCTATGGCATTTGCATTTTTTTTACAATTTTGCTTCTTTATTGTTGCACCTGAAATTCTTATTTTATCATTTAATACAATGTAATATAAATTTTCCGGAGTTCAGATAGGTATATGATTTGTCCATTCAGTTCTCAAGGTTTACAGTTTTTTGGAGCATATCTAAATCATCTGGTTGGTGCAATATCTGCAATAAATAATACTTCTCAATGTTTTTACATGATGGGACTGAGCCAGTTTTCTTGGTACTGCCTGTACCCAGCAGGTACAGCAGAAACGTGTGGCTGTTACAATCCTAGTGTTAAGAATTTGTACTTTTAGCTTATATTATCTTGTTATTTTATGCAAAATCTGTAGCTTGCAATGGGATATAAGCTAAGTACACATATAACTAGAGATTGGGGGATTAATTGATAGCTTCAAATTGTAGTGATTGATGTAGATGGTGTCTCTCTGACTTTAAAGAACAGTCCTATCCCTGTCTGTAAAATGACTTGCAGAAGTATAATCTTTTCATTCCTGATAGAGGTAGAATCTGAAAATAGAGACTGTAAAGCATAGTGACAGCTTTTAAGGGGTTGATGAACTCATATCACTTACATTCAATATATAATTTATTGTGGGAGGTGGAAGAAGAAATAGGAAAGAAAGCTTTGTTTTAGTCTTCTGTTATCATTAGGACATGGAATTTTAAAATATGCTACTTAAAATGATAAAGTTTTTATCAGTAGATTAATCTTGAAGTACAAATAGTGAGTTTTAATGATGATCCCAGGATAGTAGATAGCCATCGTAGACCGTTGAGATACTATGTCTATTTGCCTTTGACAATTTGATGTGAGGGTTATTTAAGATACTCTGTCTCTGATAATTTAACGGCAATATTAATTTTTAATCCCTAATTTTATTGTCATTTCATACAGTGGTATTGAGAAAAATCTGTTTTCTTTTTAGGTCTGTCACAGATTGACTGATGCTTGATGTATCACTTGATCTTTCCAAATCTCAGTACCATATATTTATAAGCAAAGTCAATATAAAGTTATATAGCATTCTGATAAAACGTGGTTTAGAATTAAAAAAAAACTGTTATTGCTTTAATTTGATTGTTCAGAATATTTGCCTTGGTAGTTCTCTGTGAGGTAACGATTTGACCTTTTTTCGGTCTGTCAGATTGGTCACTGATAAATATAACCATTGTATTTACATCCAGAAGATAATATCCGAGTTCCAGCACAAAAGTAATATGCTGTTTGAAAGAGACTTCATCTAGTAGACAATGTTTTATATGTACCCATCACTAAAGAATTTGGTTACAAAGACATGAAGGTCACAAACATCATAAATTATTTAATATAGTAAACAAATATATTATTCTAATTATGGCATCAAACCATTTTTTTATTCACAAGTAGATGCATGAGAATGAAATCACTTTGGTGTGACAGTGGTGTTCAGAACCATATGATAACTGTCAGAACCTCATCATGATATTTAGAGGAATAGAGTTGAAGAAATAGGCCCTGTATTTTTCTGACTTTTTCTGGAAGGTCCCCAAACTTATGGTATGCTTTTGCCACCTACAGAAAAATTCTTGACATAATTTCTCAACATAACGTATCTTTTTGGTTAAGTCTCAGAAAGGACTTCAGTCTTCAGTTTTAATAGTTATTCAACTTCACATTTAGAGTTCTTTTCTGTTTAGGTCTTGCTATTGCTGTTGTAGATCTACCCAGTAATAATTCTGACTCCTCATTGAACATTGTGCATTGTAACAAGGTTGAATGAAAGTGCCTACATTAGTTAGAAAAAGGCTTCTCTATCCAGTGTGAGAAAACCCTTCATTTCATATTTGTAGATAATTTTATCAATTGTAAATTCATATCTCTATAAAGTGACCTTTTTGCTTCAATTTAATACGAAGACAGAGTTCCTTTTTTGATTACAAGTTGCCTATGGCACACTGTGGACAGTACGTAATAAATAACATCTTCAGAAAAGGCTGAGGAGAATTATTCCCGTGTTCAAATGACACGACTCCAGTAGAGGTTTCAGTGCTTCAAAGGTAAACTTTCCCACTGCACCTCAGCTGAAATACTTCATTTCACAGCTGAACTCTAAGCAGAATTAACCTATAATCCGTAGACTAACTGTAGATATTTCTTTTCTGGTTCTCAGGTTAATACATTACTTTGTGTTTCTCTTTGACCACTTTTCCCCAATATTTTGCAGTATCTGAGCTCAGAGCTTTTGTTTGCATTGTCTCCTTAAAATAAATTTTTTTAGATATTATATAGATTTTTAAATAAAAATCTAAAAAAATCTTATTTGCAAATCAGTTGGGTGGGGTTTTTTTGTTTGGGGTTTTGTTTGTTTGTTTTTTGGGGTTTTTTTTACTCTTCCTTAGCATCTGTTTCAATTTTTTCCCTTTGGACAACTATATAGGTAATTATCTGTGTTCATATTTCTTTATATTGATTTACTTGTTTCCTTTCTTCTCCTCTCTCCCACCACACAGCAATTTTAGGGTTCACTGTTTATTGTTCCTTAAATGTAGGGGAAATATTGTCAGGAGCATTCATGAGACATGGGGAAAGATGTAGCTTCTCACTGCTAAGGCTCTGAATGCTACTGCCATGTCAGTCTTAGGATGTCATGAATGATCTAGTTGCAGTCCTGTGAGTAAAAACTTGACTCCATGTTTGTGTATCTTGTTTTGATTTTATGCTTGAAAAGAATTAGAATCAGTTAGCTTCCTATTTCATCCCCTCTTCAAAAAGATACAGTTTCTCAGTGTAATGGACAGCATTATTATTCCTTTTCTATTAAAATGAATAAATGTCTTAAATCAATTTCTCCTCATGTTTTAAACTCTTCTCTTTTTTTTGTGCTTTTCCGCTCATAGATAAAAATCAGGAGGAAAAAAAAAATAAGGCTTGAAAAAAAATAAGAAAACAAAAGAGCAAACAATCTTTTTTTCTTGTAAGAAAACAGCTTTTAAAAAGATATTACATAGCCACCCCTGTTGTGCATTTATGAAGACTTAGCCTATTATTGGTTTTAATCCTTAGTTTAGTCATTAGTTTTAAAACTTGTTAAAGGAAGTGAAGAAAAGTAGAATTTTGGAACCCTACTAAGATGCTTTAGAAAATATAAATTTTACTGTAGTGTTACTTTAATGAAGCCTTCTTTTGATTTCATTAATTTATTTTTAAATCAATGCTACTTCTGTGAATATGCTGAGAAAAGTTAATGTTACACTTTCCTGTACCCTTATGATTTGTGTGGGGTTTATTCACTTCAAATATTTTGAAGTGAACATGTAAAAAGATAATGCTTTTTTGACTGAATAGATTTTGCTTTAGACTTGCATGGGTATCTTATTCAAGTTGTTTAAGATTTAAAAAAAAAAAAAAAAAATCGCACTGTAATTGAAGATCCCGTTCTTTCATTTAAGGATATTTGAAGATATGATATGTAGGTTTTGGCATCTGTCCGTGTCCTTGTACTGAGAAAAGGTCCTATCTGCTTATGAAAAAGGATCATTAAACTTATAAAATTTGGAGAATACACATTCTTCTCTTTGTCAAAATACAGTAAAGGTCTTCAAATATCCTGTGCAAAGGGGTGGTTAATTTTTCCATTTTCTTTGTTCCAACTGTTTTAAGCATACTTCTTTTATCAATACAAAATTAAAATAAATAGGATGTTATAAAGTGTCAGATATGTCCATGTTCAAGTTCCATCCCATGTAAGCCAGAGCGAAATTTGGCAGCGTGTAACTCTGCGGTCTAACCAAGATTATCTTCAACTTCAAGTCTTCTATACCCAGGTTTGGTGACATACTGTTTCATTCAGAACTAGTATTGGGAGAAAAAGCCAACCATATTGTAAGGTATACAGACAGAGTCACTTAGTGTGCTCTTTGAATAACCTAGAGAAAACAGAGGAATTTCCAGAATGCAAATCTGGGTAACTTTGATGCTTTTTTTTTCTGCTATGTACTATATCAGTCACATGAAGGTTGTAAGTTTTCAACTATTCAGGATTTAACTTAGCAGCTCTTAGAGAGTTCAGAATTTTTATGATGAAGAGTTGTATGAGAATGTAGAAAGAAACAGATCCTGTACAGCACAGACTATAACGTAGATAAGGCAACACCATATTTTTCTCACACGTAAGAGTTGAGTCGAGCGAGGCATGGTTAGGCCGAGCCCTATGATAGCCATATGATAACTAATATTTTTTTTTTGTGACATATGAAACATCATCACTTTCCCAAGCTGTTTGTAGGAATAGTGTACCAACACACTGCACTTTCCTGCAGGCTGTATGCTAGATGCATTGTCTGCCTGTTGCATGCTTTGAGAATTCATCAGATGGTGAGAAGTCAGAGAGATGTGAGACAAACGCACCTATTAAAGTAGGTGTCTGCCTGATTTGAGTAAAAGAGGAGTGTTCTTTGTATACAAATCATAGAAAGAAGCTGGTGGACCTCTTGCACTATAGGGAATAAGAGTTGGCAAGTTTTTCCTCTTCCAGCGCTAAGGTGCATCTCTTGAGATATTTGCCCGTAGCACAGCAGCCCAGACTTAAGAAAGTCAGTCAAAACCGTTACCTTGCAGTCAAAACAATATGTAACTACGTCTTACTCAGAAGCAGTATTTTCCCCTAGTTTTGTGCCTATTTTCACACTTGTTGGGTTTGGTTTTTTTTGTGGGTGTTTTCCTTCTGAAAATAAATTAGACTGCCTACAAGTAATAACTTACTCAGAGGCATAGTTTGCAAATAGTGGATCAGTGGGAGGATTGTGACCGTACGCCCTAATAAGCGTCCTTACAAATGTCCAGGGCCTGAGCCCACTGGTCTGTTACCTCCCAGGGATTTACACCGGAATCTTTGCAGTTTGTAGCTTGAAGAATATTTGGGGGTACAGAGTGGCTGCTTGGCCCTCTCTTTCCCCCTGCTTCTCAAATGGCACCTCAGCAAATGCAGCCAGAGATCAAAGTATTTCTGGACTCTTTTTTTTTTTTTTTTCCTCCCATTATTAAGCAATACTTATCTTCTACATGACAAATTATTCATTTGAACTTGGCATCTGTGATTTGGATGGTGTTAAAAAAGTATGGCTGAAATTTCTATTTCATTAAAGTTTCTGAAAGCCTGCAGTTTGGCAGCTCTACTGCAGTGTAAATTCTTCTTTCATGTTTTTAGTAACTTAATACATGATCTCCATGCTTCTCAGATTTTTATGATTATTTTTATTGTTCACTTAACCAAAACATAAATGCAGTCAGAATATTTTGATACACTTCATTCTCTTAACAGTAATTGTAATATTTGTGATAATAAATTAACAGCTGGCCCCTACCCATGAGATACTGAAATGCAGTCGTGGTGTAAGCTCTTTTAAAGTGTTACTGGTTTATGGAATAAAACTAGTTTATGAAATAGATTAAACTGTGATTAATAACATTCTTTACTAAAGAGTACTGAAGGAAAATACAATTCTTCCAGATCTTCTGCAGACCAGTGCTCATGTATAATTAAGTGATACAGAAAAAAAGAAATTAAGTTAAAAGATAAGCAGATCTTTGCAGAATATTTGTTGAGCATATTTTAAAAGTTTAGAAAAATAACTGTGTAAATGTTGTCGTTGTCTAGATCCAGTATTACCACATTCTGTTTTAGAAACAGAAGGCAATAACATAGCTCTTTGTAAAAGACATTTCACAGTTGTACTTCATCTGTATTTGAGCCTTTAAGAGGCATTCTGTTTTATATAAATCTCTGCTTTAATTATGTCAATTAATGCTACACTTCACATGAACATTTACAGTAAAGATGGATTGGCAGTACACAATGTGTATGTTTATACTGAGGGTTGTCTTTACTGCATGCAATTTCTAAGTAAATTGTAAGTTATGCCTACCTTACGTTAATAGGAGCACATGTGAATGAAAATAATAAAGGGAAGAGATTACAACTTCAATGGGATGAAAGTTATGTTTTGAAATCTGAATTTACAAATTTAATTTAGAAATTACTAATGCAAATAAATCATGTACATTTTATTATAAAATATTTTTAGTATAAAGATACCTTTCTGCTAGGTTTATTTTTATTAAGGAGTCTAGTCACAAAATGTGAGCTGTAAGATGCCTTAACTATAAATTTTATTATTACAGCAGTTATTTCATAAATGTAATTATATTCTGTAGTTGATGTACTATTCAGTATTTCTTACTCAAACAAAAATAGAATTACTTAAATATAATGTGGCAATGACAAGAAGTTAACTGAATACACTGCATATGAAATACACAATTTTTATTAGACTACTAATTGTGCTACTATTTACACTCCTAATACAGAAAGCCTTTCTTTTTGGCCTATCTGAATTTTATTTTGATGATAAGAAAACTAAATCAATAAATGTGAAAGAAAAGAATATAAACGTCTAAATTTGATCATGAGAGGGCTCAGCAAAATTAGTGCTTTTTAACGTCACTAAGAGCATTTCGTAATTTCAAAAATAATAATTTTTATTTTTTATTATTTTATTATTATATTTTTATTTGAAATATAATCTATTTTTACTTTTGAAATAGTAAATTAAAACACATTGTTTAGTAATTGCATAGTAATATTAATAAAAACTACAATTAGGATTGTGTGCAGTTTTCTGTAAACTTTCTGAGATTATAATAATTTAAAATGCATTTATTGAGCTCTGTCTAAAAAGAGTCTTTACTCTAACATGGTTTGTTGATTTTCTCACCTTTATCTGATTTTGAGACAGCTCTTTCATTTTTTATTTTTTATTTTTGTATTTGTCAGTATCTTTTGTATCAAAAGTAAAATAAGTTGTAATCTGTGGAAGCTGAAGAATATGTACATAGTGTGCATAGCAATTGAGATCCAGGCAAGAGTTAGATGCAAATTCTTTTTCAGTGTATCTTTAAAATGAGAGATTTAAATCCAATTTATGATTATGCTGACTCCAAATTTATTTGTAGAAAGGTATTTTTCAAAATTAGTGCACACGTAGAATTGCAAATATGTAGTATAGGTACAAAAATGTGTAATGTATATGTGTAAATACAGTTATATTTAACATTTGTGCCCCACAGTCTTAGTTTGCATAAGGAGTCTGGTTTTTACCATGTGGAGATTTATATCAGCTGATTAGCTAGCTAGTTATCTATATTCAAGTATTATCTGTGCCTAGCTTTTGTAATGCTTAATTAAAAGTTGCTAAATTTTTTTTTGTGACTTATTTTTAGATAGTTTTCCTTAATGAAATTTAGCTCCACAGATTCCCATTGCATGAGAAATCTAACCCGTAGTACGGATGTATGGAGACCATATGGTTTTCAAATATATGGTTGCATAATGAATACATACAGTTTTCCCCACTGAGCTAAATTTGATATGATCTAAATCCAGGATCTTCACATTTAACAAGAAAGACGCAATTGTGCATTCAGTTGTCTCTTGTAATTATAGCTTTTCTTGATAAGCTAGGTTGACTTTCGTAACTGGTCTATGTTAGCCCCTATCAATCTTTTTGTTTCTGTTTACTCAAATAATTGCTAATTTCTGTCATGGCCTCCACCTATTCCAGCATTCTTTTTCTCTTTCTTTTTTTCTCCTCTAGCAGTAGTTACTGTTCCCCTGTGGTTATCTTGCTTAAAAATTGTATAGATACAAGTTTACAAAAGGGTAGACCAGAAAGTAGATATAGATATAAATTAAACGTAGACATATAAATTGACTTGGGTGCACGTTAAGTTCTAAGCCAGCCACTTAGTTGCAGTTATTGATGTATTTCCCTAGACCAGCAGCCCAGTACTACCTTGTTCTCTTCTCTGATCCTTGTCAGAGATGGGGTGTCAGCCTCTGAGAGGGAGGTTTTGAATTGGCTTGGCAGAAGACTATATTAGCATTAGAGGGCTATGTAGTCCTGTAGTAGTGCTTATTAAGTTTGAAGACATCCACCCATTAGTGAAACTACATCCTTTTTCTAATAAAAGTTTCTGGTAATTACTAATTTTTTATGACCTTTTATTTCCTTTCTCATTTGAAAACAATTCTCAAATGATGTCTTTGAGATAATCTCCCTGAGAAATTCATTGAATAGTTCTTGCTATACAAAATTCTTTTTTAATAATTAAGCAACAGTCCATACAGAAAGGACCAAGCCTCTGCTGCTGGTCATCTTTTGCAAAGTCAGGGGTGCAAAGTAGCCATAGCCTTTGATACCAACAAAGTTCATCTTGATAGTTCATCTAGGTAGACTAGATGTGTTTTGCATAAACCAAATAAATTTCATGACATTTTTTGGCATTCTTGTAGTGAAAAACACCGGGAAGCTAAGCAGAACAATCTGTAGGTCACAACATGAATAAATATGCTCTTATTTTCACTGAGGTGAGACATTAATGGGGTTACCACAAGACGTTGGACTAGATGATCGTTGTAGGTCTCTTCCAACTGAAATGTTCTGTTCTATTCTAGTTCAGGTGTCTCCTTTCTTTATTGTGCTGAGAGTGGAGAACAGAATAATTACCCCAGGATTTAAATTACAAATAATGTAGAAATGGATGTTAGCCTATAGTATTATATTATTTT
Source organism: Aramus guarauna (assembly GCA_013400195.1). Lineage (NCBI taxonomy): Eukaryota > Metazoa > Chordata > Aves > Gruiformes > Aramidae > Aramus > Aramus guarauna. The sequence continues at coordinate 677,876 of VXBL01007712.1, forward strand.
ATGGCCATGAAAAATCAAAGGTGTTCATTTAGACAGCGTATTCATTTTCTATCATCTTTATTGGCTGCTGTTTGCCACGTTCATTAGAGTTATGAATGTAGCAAGTAATTTACCACCTTTACTTTATGTCTATTGGTTGGTTTCATTATAAGCTTTATCTTTCATTTCACATTATAATTTTGTGACCTGTGAGTAAAAAGCATGTGCAAAACAGGTGCAAGGTTAGATCAGGATGTACCATTAAAAATGCCCTGTTCTGTCTTTTCTTATCTCTCTAAGTGTAACTAAATATGGACTGAATATAATAGATATCTCTCAGTTAAAATACATGCTATTTAAGTTACTTAATTTTTTTAAGAACAGAAATGGATTCAAGCAGAATGTTGGAGGATATATCTCAAAATAACTCTGTAACAGAGTGTGTTTTTTATTCCATGATGTAGTAATGTGGAGAGCTTTCATTTGGTTTTGTGCATAAGCACACCAATGTCTGACATTATTGCAGCTGTGAGATTCTAAGACATGATGGGCTTGGGGGGGAAGGGACGGCTCCATTCTTTGTGACTGTAGAGTAGGAATATGTGCATGTCTTCCATATGGACTCATTTGCTTTTGTTTCTCCTTATTGTTTTTAGAATCAGCTAAATTGCGAACAAACCATTTAGAGGCACTGCTGAATAAGTAGCTTCTGTACTCTCTGAATCGGAGCTGTTGGCTAGATACTGAACGTGATAGGACTGTTTCTCCATAAAAGTAATCCACTATTATGGAGTCACGTACAGAAGTATATATCTATAGTACAGAAGTGTGTGTGTGTATATATAAAGTGTATATAGTAGTGATATATTAAGGTGGCTTGGAATTTAGTTCATGTATTTACATTTCTCTTTTACATCAAAACTTATGTCAGTGCAAATGGTAATAAGGACTTTCCTTTTCTTGTTTTCCTTTTTTTTTTTAAACAAAACAACAACAAAACAAAAGACAAACAAACAAAAAAACACAAAACCTGTGTACCTAGCAAGATGATGTGAGTGTTTAAAAATCTTCCTCCTTTCAAAACCAGTTTGGGTCTATCTTATTATGTGTTTGTATCTGAAGGAAAAGTGATGTTTACTAAATCAAGTAAAGAACTCATGAGAAAATTTGGATATATATTGCTCTTAGGAAAACATTTTGTCCTTACAGTTTAGGGCCTAGACCTGTCAAGGTACCTTCCACTCTTTTTTTTTTTTTTT
>VXBL01007712.1:679213-689213 GCA_013400195.1 Aramus guarauna
CCCCCATGTTAGAATAGTTTGCACAGTGGACTTTGAGAAGGAGTAAGTTTTTACACAGAATAATTATATCCCTGATCAGTGATTCACAATTTTTTTCGTTACAAGGTTATTAAGGACACATTCAAGAAAAAGGACATGGGCATGCAGCTGCAATTCAAAATTGGCAAAGAATATCATCACTAAGAGTTTCTTAAATGAGTGCTTGAATTTAGAATTTTTTAAATCTTCTAAATAAATGATTTGGATATTGGGTTTGCCAAGCCTGCAGGCATGCTTTTTGGATTAAGATGCCTAAATAAACATCTAGGAGTCTAACTTGAAGTATGCATTTTTAAAAAAATATTGTTAATTTCCTGTTTCATAGAAAATAATATTTCTAGAGTCCTGAGAAGTCCTGGAAAGGAAAGTACATTTTTTTTCCATTACTAGCTGTCTTCTTCTGTCCATAAGTTCAGTTCTTCTGAAACAAATGTTCTGCTTAATTAAGAATCCAGTTCTAGATGTCAAACACTATACCAATAATAGTTTCACATGGCAGTGATCTACTGAGAGATCAAGTCCTTCCACAGACCAGTGCTCATCAATAGAAGTGTGGATTGTTTCAAGAGAGTTGTCTGTGTCTAAATTTATACCTACCATATTATAGACATTAATACAGAGATACTAATGTCTTCTATATGTAATTGTTTTAAAAATACTGATATTATCAGAGTACAGTAAAGGAAAAGTTAACTTAGATAAATGCTGAAGGATGTGCAATTGTAATTATATAGCTTCTCTTATTGTGCGTAGCACAGTAAGAACAAATGCTTGATAAATAATAGAAGTTTTAGGCACCAAAAAATAGTATAAACCCCTCCTTTTTCTAAACAGCAAGTAAATCTAATGTGGTATCCAGTATAATACTAGTGAGAATGAGGTGGGTCAGTGATACCAAACTCTTGTTTGGTCTTTTAACAGCATTGACTGGCTGAACTTTACCTTTGCCACATGCTTTTCCAGCAGTGGTGGTGTGGTTTATTGAAGCTGGAGTATATTCACTTGTCTCTCTCATCTGTTTCCCACTAGTTATCCTCCTCCTTCTTCTCCATCCATCCCATCTTGGGGTGTATTTTTTTATCACAGAGACTGTCTTCCTAGTGTACAGGATACCTTTTCACCACTTTTAAGCAGTTAATATCAAAACAGCCTTAGTAAATTCCTATAAGTGTCTCAAAGAAATAATTGCTGTGATCAGTTCAAAGCTGAATTGAGAAAACTCTTCAATGCTAAAAAAGAAATAATGACAGTGTGGTATTTTTTAATTGTTATCAGAGAAACAACTGATGAATGGCTATATACTTACTGCTAAATCTTAGCAATAATGATATTTTATCCCTATATGTACAAAGTACAAGCAAGGATCAGAAAAAACAAGTGGTGCATGGTTCTACAATCTTGTAGAAGCTATGATGTACTAAAGTGATTAAAATCTAAATGTTTAGTAGCAGCTATCAGTCAAAACCAAACTCTATTTAGCAGAATTTATCACCATATCTAAGAAAATTACTAAAAAATTGCTATATTTCTATATGACAACTATTAGTGAATGTTGAATGGTACTTTTATATTGCCATAGTTCTTTTAAAAAAGAAATTTGTTACTTTTATGTTAATTTACACACCCTTCTGATCTTTACTGTATTGTTTCTGTACTGTCTTTTTTATTCTTAGAGTCTGCCTCATTTGTCAGTTCAGAATAACGTGTTTCAGATTCTAGGTAAAAGCTAGTTACAATTTCTTTTACTTCCTTCTTTCAATCTCTACCCTTTTTTCAGTCCCACAGCTTCTGTCTTAAAACTTCAATTTTCAAACAATCAGAATATGATAGCTGTGATAGTAAAACTGATGGATATTTGTTAGCATAGAAATACTAAAATATGGAAGTTGACAGTGTATTTTAAGAAAGGGTACTAACAACTGTCATATCTGCTGAGCATTTTACCCTCTTCCTTTGGAAATCACAAACCTGTTGATATTAGTAACCATAAAGTTCCTATTGCTGATCATCAAACTCTTTCTCTTTTGGCCTCCCACAAAAAGATCTCCAGAAGTTTTGAGCAAGAAGAAAAGTGACTTTTTTAATGGTCCTTACAAATCCTTCTTTTCCATACCATAGAATTGAAATGGTTCTGCTGGACCATCTTACTTCCACAGCTTTGAAAAGAGAGGCCTCCTGTAGATGGTATAGAGATGAGAACTTAAATTTTGTTCTGAATTGCAAATGAATGCTTAATAAATGTGATACATATCTTGTAGCAGTCAACTGTGGCAGAGATAATCTGAAAACAAATTAGAAGTGCTAGCATTCTTTTGTCCTATCAGTCCTATAGATAGATAGATTCATTTAAAAATGTAGTTTTCAGAGACTGATTTTGAGCATTCTTACCTGGAATGCTGAAATGTGATTTTGATTTTAAATTTGGATTTAAATCCTAAATTTGGATCAGGTTTAGTATGATGTTAAAATAATGCTGTAATCTGGCCAGCAATCTGGCCAGGATGGATATCTCAATGTTTATGTACTTATCTTCATTTGTCTGAAGATTTTTCAGGAAAACAACCAGTGCAATGCTTCTTTGGACAATGAGTCAATAGCCATGAGGAGCCAAAGTAACATCTGTAGTTTTTGTGACTGGGGAAGTATAAAAAAAGGGATACACCACCTTTTCCCCAATTTCTGTCAGGAAGATCAATTCCCTTTGGAATCTGGAGTGGGTTTAATGCATTTATAAATTAGATACTGTCTAATGCAAAACAGTGGGAGTTTTCTTGATACTATCAGTGAGGCTTATTTGCTTTTAAAATAATGTACATTATCTAGTATTTTAATAGATTATTTTGTATTGCGAAGTGTCTTTTCAGCAATTCCAATAATGAAATTACATTATAATTATATGGTGTCTTTCAGTCAGAAGCATCCCAAATTACTATACTCAATAGTACTGTAAATATTCATGCTTTTGTGAAACCCATCCTTGACTCTGTGGAATGTTGGCAGGTATTCATAGAAAACCACACAACAAATTAGATGAGGAAAATAAAAAAGGGAGATTTTTAGATAGGGCGAAGGGAAACTACTATGAATTTACCTAGAAAATAGGGTCAACACTCTGCTGCCACTGAAAGTGTCATTCAGACTTTACTGGCCAAAGCAGTTAGTGTTCCTTCTTTCTGTCTTCTTAAAAGATGTTTCATTTGAACAATGGCACAGTCACTATAGATGTCTAATCTTTTTTATGTATACTACATACTCTGCAATTTGAGTGAAAATCTATGATTTTTTTCCTCTTGTATAATTCAGTGTGTAACCAGTTCATTTTTTCTTTTTTTAATTATAAAAATGTGAAAAGTATAAATGAAGCTACTCAAAAATACATTGCACTTCTCTGAAAATGTAATTTGAAACTCATGAAACATTAATGCATCAAATATGGAATGTTGTTTTTATGCTACAGAGAAAAAAATAGAAAAGTTAAGTTTCTTCTCTATGTTATTAAAGCTATGTATCATAGAGAATTCATGGAGGATTTGGTTTCTTCCATTCCCACACCTTTGAATCATGTTTTCATGAGGGATACTTATGAAACTACTCATAGACTTTTGTGTGTGTAAATTTTTAATAATACTATGTTCAGAACTAGATAATCTCATAAAATCAACCACCTGTATTACCAACATCATTTTAATAATTATTCTCTCTCCGTACACAGCTGGCATGTGAACACATTTAATAAAAACTGCTTTTGACAGAAGATGTCTTTCCATTTATGAGTTAGAGCCTACTCACACACTGTTGACAGAATGGCAACCAAAGCAGAGACCTGAGAATTTTATTTTTTTTTGTTTAAACATGATTTGCTAATTCCTTGCTGTGATAAGTTTGCATTCCAAATTGCATCTTTAGTTAAAAGCAAGAAAGAAAAATCTTAATGATCATACTTTAAAGTGGACAGAAGCATAATTAGGTAGGAAGTAAAAAAAAAAAAAGTATGAGGTACTTTTTTTGGTCCCCCAAAGAGTCAAAGTTTAAGAGAAAATACTAATTGAAAAATTAACTAAATTTAAGCCAAAGTAGCAATGTGTGCAAAAAACCCTTATATGTTCTTTCCTCTGGTAAATCTTTCTCCAGCTTGGTTCCAAGGTTCTAAGCCTTGTGATTTCGGATGTAAAATATTCCTGATCAGTTAAGCTGAAGCTAGGCTTCAATTGCATGATTAGTTTTTAAAAGTAAAATGAAATAATGCCCTTAAGAAATGCAGCTTCAGCTGAGATGAAGTCTGAGAACTGGAACAAAATAAACACTTGTGATACACAGTAGAGTAGGAATTGGCCCAAACTTCTGCTGCAATGTACTGGCAGATACAAATAAATGTTTTAGAATATCTGTTTACACTTTAATTTTAACTTACTATATTTGTAATAATCTAGTATGATTTTAACTTGAGAAAGACCTCTTAGTTGCATATTATTTTTTTCAGTGGGTTAATATAACTTCGAATTGATTTGAAAAAAACAGTAGTTGAGGGCAGAAATACTACAAAAAAGCAACATAGAGAAATACCAAAATGACATTTATTTTGCAATAATTGCAGGTAAAATGTATGAAGGAAATACTACAAGTATATGTGCTGCTTGTGATGAGAAGAAAATCTCAGGAACACAAATATGACTAGAAAAACAATGTGCATTGTGTTGAGGAACAAAGTAGCAGCTAATCCTATAATCCAATAGCACTTGTTCACAGAATATTTCATTTCTAGATATCCTTTTACAGAAAGAGAGAATTTGAATTGGAATGGCATTTGCTGAATTTAAAAATGATCAGTGAAGATGAAGGCTAATTTATGATCTAGGTTTATTTATATTATTTACATCATGATCTAGCTAAATTTACGAAGACCTTATCTTTTTATGGATATCTGCTTAATTTGTAAATAAATATTAAACAGACCATTAGAAAGATGTCTCTATTGCTTCTAAGTATATTCTCTAAAAAGAAAATGTACACTCTTGGACTGAGCAACAGGAATTTGTTCAGTGCGTGACACCTCTGAAAAAGTAAGTTCATATTTCACCATTCTATATATGGAACCCAATCCAGAGCTATTGAAGTTACTGACATTGCACTAACTTCCTTGAGGGTATCTATGCACAACCAGTAGAGATTTGCTGTGGAAGCCTACTGTCGGAGGCTGAGCCCAAGTCTGACGTGAACAAACACCTGTCCCCACCAGCCCAGTGTTTCAGCCTACTGTACACATAGGATGACTCATGACCTTTGGTAGCTTGTTCTGCCTTGAACTTGTGGTTGGCATTAGGTATGTAGCCAGGGACTTTCCAAGAGTTGCCTGATACGATGGACCATGGCTGTAAATTTCAGTTCATGCAGGGATCATCTTGCCCATAATGTACTTAGTTGCCTTTCTGCATGATTCCGGTAGACTTCTACCACATCTTTTGTTGACCGTGATTTTTCTCCCAGATTTTCATCATACTGCCACTTCAGTTTAAGGGTGGATGGCACGGAATTACTCACATCAGATGTAGCAGAGTCTTTAGCCCGCACATAGAGAAATAGGTGGCTCTTACTCTTCATTGACTGCTCTCTACAGGAACTTGTGTTTTCAGAATACCCTCTCACCAACTGCAAGCCTATAGTCAAATGAGCAGCTAAAATAGCATGAAATTTTCATAGGTGTAGAATCCAGTGCCCAGATGGAGTTTTAAAGAGTTTAAAGTAATTGATGGGCAATGAAGATGGAAAAAGAGATAAAATGGAAGGTAGTAATTTAAATATCGTTTTAAGGCAATAACAATGATTTGCTTTAGAGAGACTAAAATATAGAATTGTGCCAGATTAGGATGAATTTGCTATATTAGATGGAACCTTTTTTGTAAAGGTGTTTCTCTGTTAAGAGAAGATAAAATAAAATTCCACAAATAGTTGAAAGATTTAACAGAAGGAAAAAAGAAACAACTATTACAGAAGATTCATGGCATTAGTTATAATTAAACTTGTGAAAATAAAAGAGGAAAAAAAGCTGAATAACAGATAAAGATCCTTGGTTCATTAATCTCTGTGCGATCTCTTCACAACTAATGCTATGAGGTGGAATAAGCAGAAGATGATGCAATTAAATGCTTCTACTGTCAAATTGTTGGGTTTGTTTTTTCCAAATTTTGATGTTATTTTGTATAATCAGTGAGACTTTTTCTTTTCTGGTGTAATTTAGTGCAGGCATGTTTCATGCCACCAGGTGAAGCTTTAAACTTAAGGCCATGTGTTTCAGGCTCCTTATGTGCAGTTACTCTAATTGGCGTAACAGCCACATCAAGTGCTAATTCTTGCTATCCAGCCAGTCAGTATGTATTTCATCCTCCTACGACGTTTGCCAGGTAAATACTTTGTATTAGCTGGGTGGCACGTAAGGTCCTAGTTTGTAATTACCATCCCCCCACCTCCAAAAACTGTGAGAAGTCAGGATATAACAAGAGCACATCAGAGAGAAAGAGGCCAAGGAAATAAGGTAATAGAAAAGTGAAAGGGTTGGAAACCTTGCCATAGGTAGCTGGAGGTGTTTACATGGGAGGAGTGGGAATGAGGACTGGGGAGACTGGATATGAGGCATTAGTGTGGGTAGCAGGCATGTTTGGTCATGGTTCTGCTTCCCATGAAGATATTTTGCGTGTGTTGGCATGCACTCATAGCTGCTCAGTGCATATTATCTCCTTGAGGCATAAGGGAGGGGATGAGAAGTGGTATAGCATAATCATTGAACATCTGGCATTCCACAGTAGAGGCTATTCAGCTCCCAGAACTGAGTCAGGACTTGGGTAAATCAGAGGACTTTTAGGCAGTGCTGACATGATAGGTGAATGCAGCATGTGGTTATGCAAGTGGGTTGTCAATAAATGGACAAGGATTAGGGAATTAGCTGATACAGAGTTTAGGACCCTAGGATTTTGCACCATGCAACGGTGAATATGGCCAGTAATGCTAAATTAAAGCAATTTGAATTGTGTCCTTTAGACATAATGGCTGAGGTCCCTCAAGTACCGAGCGGTGACTTCTGAAGTGCAGAGTTTCGTCAAATCTCTGCTGACTTCGTTGGGAGCTGAGAGCAGCAAACTGCTCTCTGGTTTGAGCCCTTCTCAAGCACCGCAGTTTCTTGGACTGTTGCACCTTTGTCAAGGATTTTAAAGACATAATAATATATTAGTGAAAACATACACAGTGAAATTACTTTGTTTCTTTTATTTTTGTTATAGTTTGATTCCTTTTCAGGGAAGAATTATTATACTTCTTGAGCCTGATTTTGAACTTGCTTATGCTAATGCAAAAAGGATGAAAGTGATACCTGTGGAAGTAATTAATTTGCTTTGTGAGTAAGCAAATGTCATAATTGTAATCCTTATTTTTTATAAAATCTATCTGGCATGAAGTAAAGGTTGAGTTCCTTCCATTTTTTTCTTCCTATAGCATTTGAATAAAATTAAATCATATATGTATTTTAAGCTTATGTTCATAATTGCTTTAGATACTCACTCTCCTTTTAGCAGCACAAATTCCAGTATAACCAGGACCATACACCCAAACCTGTAAACCTAACCTTCCTGCATAGGCACAGATACCTTTATTGGATATGTCAGAGCACTTATTTTGGGTAGTAGTTAGGTTTCTCACTTCTGCATCCAAATCACTTTCTGAACTTCTTATCTGTAAAAGGGAAGTAAGAGCACTGTCCAATTTCCCTGGCAGATAGGGAGTTAAGTAATTTAAAAAAATAGCGGTGATGCAGGTAACAAAACCAAATAGGTAATCTTTCTTTTTCAATTTCTGCTCGTATAACAGAAGTTGAGACCAAGAATTCTGTTGTATCATTTTATGCCTTGTAACCTAGTGACCTTATGGACTTCAGGCTTCAACAGAAAAGAAAAAAAATATATTTGCATTATTTCATTTGTACTGGCATCTAGAGGGCTGTACCCTAATATGTTTGATACTGTATTAGTATACAACACAGCCAATGTTTGCCCTAAAGTCTTGATATTTCAATATATAAACCAGAGAAAATCAAGTGAACACAGGAAACAAATGGAGAATTACAAATTGGTAGCAAGATTAATGACCTACATTTAAAAAAAAAAAAAAATCCTAAATATGTTTTGCTTTTTCAAGTAATTATCTCCATTTTTAAATAACATTTTCAATCTATTGTCAGAAATACAGGAATTTTACAATTGAATATCTCAAAATAATGCAAATGTTGACATTCATTTCAGGAAAAGCAGGATTTTACTTATTTTTTTAACCAAAATGCACACAGATGTATTTACGTTCTGTTAAAACTGAATTTTGATTGGAATATAATGTTTTCTGTGACATCTTAGTATAAAATAGATTGTGTATATTGTCTAATTTTTTAAATACATGTATATTTTTAAAATATGTCCTCTATGTTAATAGGTGAAACAGTCACCATGGCAGAGTTTGTACTTGAAAGGATGTTAGTGGTATATTTCTGTACTAAAACAATTTAAAAGAGTTGTCAGTTAAAACCCACAATGTGATGTTTCTAAAATAGGTATTTAGAGACGTTATTTTTATTTATCTCAGAAGCAGTCAAACTTATAACATACTACTCCAGCAAATCCAAGATTTTCCAGAATGCATCGTAATTTGTATGTTGTTTGTATGTCTGAGTACAAAAAAATTCTGGACAAGGTGGGAGTGGTTGGGTATGGAGGAGGAGGAGATCACTCTTTACCTTTCCTCCGACTAGACAGATAATTTAATTTTGTCAAACAACCAGAGCTGTTAGTGGTGAACCAAATGAACTTTTGTGATGTCAAGTGAGAAAAGTAGTAGTTTCTTATTGAGAAAATCTTTCTTTTTGCATACAGAACATTTCCTTCTTAATTTTGTGGCTGAATTAAACCATTATTTTATTTTACTACACCAATCCTTTAGAGTAATCCTAGCCATATTACAGTAACCTGGATTTTCATATACTGCACATGTAGCTATGATATTACTTGTGCTACAATGCTGCCCTCCATTTAAATATTCTGGTTACTTCTACAATCATGTACATGATTATGAGAGTGTATTTTCATACCTTCTTAGGTTCTTAGGTTCTTCTCTTAAACTTATATAAGCGCTTATGCCTGACTTAGTCAGAACTGTGCACATTGGTTATGAAACCAAGCAGGATCTGGCAAATCACAATTGTCAAAATCTCTCAAAGAAACTGTTACTATGTTCTAAATCAGTGGACTCAGGTAAAGGTTTGCTATAGCATGTGGCACAATAACATAATCATGAAAGCTGTGCCATGCAATAAAAGATTTGCAGTTTTATTGAGTTTTCCTGGGTGATTCTGTTTTATACAACTTTGCATTTGTGGAGTGTTAATTAAAAAAAACAACAAACAAAACAAAACAACAAACGAACCCCCTTCCCCCTTAAGTATATATATTTAACAAAAATCTGATCATTCCTTATATTTAACAATTAGTTAATACATTTTGTATCTAGATCCCAAGTACCAATTCAAACCTAAGAGTTATTTCCATCTTTTTTCTGATAGGAAAACTATAAAAGGGCACCTCAAAATTGTCAAATAGTTTGAACTATATTTTAAAATTACTTTGAGGTGTCCTGACTTAAACATGAGTGTCTCTATAAATATATATATATATAACATTTCAATGTATGTGTGTATACACACAAATATATATGTATATACACATATTGACATATTTGTGTTTCTATAGGATTATTTAGTATATGGGTGGGCTAAATGTTTAATTCAATATCATACTTTTTTGTTACCTTTAGAATAAGTCAGCAACCAATTTTTTTATTTATTGCACAGAATATCTTTGTTTTGATGTCAGTGAACTTGAAATTTTAAAGAAGTTAAAAATTCTATATATGCTGTAAAATAATTCAGTGC
>VXBL01007712.1:696713-764220 GCA_013400195.1 Aramus guarauna
GAAGCAGTCTGTTTCATTGCTATGCAAGGACACAGCAGAAAACGGCAAAACAGAAGGATGTCTCACATACACTGGGTCAATGCAACTCACTTGTCCTATGCTCATCTCTGACAACTGGTGACAGTGATTTACAGTATAGCAATTCATCTTCTGAATACAGTGATAACATTACAAAGTAATGAGTGCTGTAGCTTTTGAGATGCTTAATCAAGGCACCAAAAGCTGCCACGACAGTCACCAATATATGTGAAACAAACCTCATCAGGCAAGGTAAAAGTCAAATCTGAGTTTCCCTGCTTTGTGTTTGGTTTAGTAACTTCATTTCAGGAGATCTGTCTGACTGTACAAGAGTACCCGGAGTGTCAGAAGGGTGTAATGTGGTATAAAAAACAATTGGTAGCTAACTCTGAAAATGGAGATCTGTTTGTTTTCTCCACAGAATAGTTCTAATCGTATTTGTTGTTTCTGTTTCATGCTACGTTTTGTTTTAAAAGATTTGCTATTTAAAATTATGGATATCTTAACACACTGCCCTGAATTCATTTATCATTTGGTTGAGGAGGGAAATTAAACATGTAATCCAGTTGTAGCTGGTGGTGGTGGCCTCATATGGCACTTCAAGCAGTGATAATTTGTATGACTTTCTGTATATTAAACCATACTTTGATATTGATTCTGTTTGTGGTGTATTAACTGTTATCCTTTCTTGATAAAGGAAATGTGCTAAGCAGATAGTTACTGTTCTAAATCAACAGGGCCATTTTAGAGTCACGGAAAGCTGTTGAAACCTATCACTCAGTAGTTTCTCTGCCAGATTAATCATCTTTATTGTCCCTTCTGGAGGTGTGTCTCTTCCTTCGTGCAAAATATTTCCAGCAAGCAGGCTTATCGCGAGAACTTATGACACTCCAAGTATATGATTATGTGACCATCACAGTTAATATTGTGCCTTTCCGAACAATAACATAGCCCAGGGTTTCAGAGCTGTCTTTGTTTAAAAAAATGCAAATTACAGAAAATGTTTTCTAAAACATTTTATTATATTTCACAGTGCATTTTCTCTCAAAATGCTCCTGTGATTATTTTGTATTAGCTATACTCCCTTCTCAGTGCAGTTAATTTAAAACACTTACATTCAAATTTTTGCATATCAGTCTCTTTTTTTTAAGACCCTTTGTTTACAACATTTAATTATTGTTAAATAATCAGTAAATATACTACAGGATAGGTACTGTGAGACTACTGATTTTTATTTTTATTTCATGTCATTGGAATTCAACTAAAAGTAGTTAGAATAAAATCATGTTTCTAGTGTTGCAAAGAACTACAGTATACAACTACTCAAGAAAAATCTGGATTTAATTCTTGTTATTTTTATAATAATTTTAATACATTTATAACTTGAAACTATATGAATTTAAACTGTGATGTCATTAAAAAAACCCAACCAAAAAAACAAAACTAAAACCCCAAACATATGCAAGAAAGCAGGGTATTTTCAAAAATCCCACTATAAATTGGAAGACACTTCCTGTTGTAGTACTTTTGATGTTGAAGAAAGGGCTGGTAATTGTCTTCAGTCCTCCAGAACTGTTTCATTGTTAATCTGACCACACCTTTGGGAAGAACAAATCTTTTTAGAGAAAAATTCCTTTTCCATTTATGTATCAGACTGGAACTTTGGTCTTCATTTTTAATGGGCTGCTATAAAAACATAGAATTATTTTACAACCTAGTCAGCTAGCTTGTAATCTAGATACATAAATTAATGTAAGTAAAATGAGAGTATAATCTTTGCTGATGTTGCATCCAGTGCAGCATTCAATGCTGCAATGTATCTCAAGAAGCCTTCATGTTACTAAAGATACTATAATGACAATTAAGTAAGTATATCAGGTTAATCAGGTTTAATATTAGTATCTTTGTAACAATACCAAGTTGTACCTCAGTTTTTAAATATATTTCCCTAAATAAGTGGAGTTCTTTGTTACTTAATCTGAGCTGTTGGGGGAGGATTAACAGTAATATTTTTAATCTATTGTACTGATACAAATTAAACATCACTGTAAAATTAATTGCTTGCTTTCTCTTCTAAAAGCTCACTTGGCAATGTATCACATTCCAGACTTTTTTGAAGCCCAGTGAAATTTTGTAAGTCTTACCTAGCATCAGCTATTCCTGGCATAATGTATTATTCCTCTTTCAGCACCTAGAGGACATAAGACACATAATTAAAACATTTTAATATCTACTGTGCGTGCTAATTTTAAATTCAGATTGGATCTTTGAGTATTATTTAGCTTGAAAATGGAAAATGTAGGCCAAAAAAGGGGAACCTTTCTTTACATGACAGTTGATGGAAACATCAGCGATATTGTTTCCTAACCTCCGTGTCTGTTTACGTGAATGTTTTAATTGTACACATATCTGTAAGCCAGTATAGCAAGAAGTACTAAATAATTTCCATCCAATTTGTATAAACTGGTCTAATTTGCACTTTGCCTTCATTTGAGCTAAAATAGTCAGTGTCCTGATATATTCTCTTCAAACTTCCTATAACCGCGGACACATCTAAACATGAGCAGTTGTAGACTGCGAGATATGGAGGATACGAATGAAGAAGCAGTAACGGTGAGATTTTATAAAAGCCACAAAACTGCAAAAGTTTGTCATACAGTTAGGTTTACAAAAAGAAGCAGCCATTTTACTTTTGATTGTAATGCTTCAAAGAACAAGTGTATTTTTACTGAATTCTTATTTATACTCTGTCAGTAAACTCAAACCTCAGAGAAATATATTCTCTTTAAAAAAATAAAAAGTTATTTGAGGTGTGTTGTTATAATTAATTTCCCTCTGCAATTCAATTCTTTTTTGGTTTGTTTGGGGTTTTTTTTCCTAATCAATGGACATCGCTTGCTGTACAGTGAAGAGAAGGGGAAATTTTGAAAGAATGATGTTCTTAATCAGATCGCATTACTTATTAGGAGCCAATTTGATTGCATGTGACTAATGCGTTAATTTTTATCATTATTGTAGGTCATCAGAACAAGCAATGGAGTGTCATCACTGAGAATAATTTAAGTCAGAAATTGGATTCTTTTTTGCTCCCAGCATCAGTGGGACTAGTAGGGTTCATGGCATCCATGGGTTCAGGTGTCTGCTCTTTTGCTGTAAGCATTTGACTACATTATGTTCAAGCAGAACTCCTGATGAAAACCACTAATTCTAGTGTTAACTGAACATGCATATTTCTATATATAAATATAAAAAATTAAAACTTTAATTCATGTGTTTAAACAAAGCAGAAATGGGTATGTGAAGCCTCAGCAGTGAATCAGTAGTTCAAATTTGCTCACATATAGGCAGGTATATCACTTCTATCTGCAGATTCACATGTCAGTCAATAACATTAATCACAGGTTAATGGTAAAGTTCACATGAACTTGTGGTTTAGTGGAGAATCTCAGTTTTGAAGGAGCTAAACTACACTGCAGTGGTTACCAAAATTAATGAAGAAACCAGTAACAGTTGAAGTGATTGGTTCCAGCCTAGGTGATCGAATCTATAAATATAAAGGCTAATAGAAATATTTATGGTGGTCTTAATTTCCCAGAAAGATTTTTTCTTAGAGGAAAAAAAAGTATTAGAGAAAAATTTTCCAAGAAAGGTAAAGGTCTTTAAAGTGCCCAGTTTTGACTTAATTTGATTTCCAGTGAAATCAATGAAAATTGCTCTAGTAAAAGCACTGGAAAGAAAACAATGACTTCCAACAACAGTAAGGCTTTATTTTGTTAAATTAAACTGGTATGGTAGAAGTTGCAGGCTACTTTCATCAGTACCTAAAATGGGAGGTACTAAATTAGAGTATGTACTTTGGAATTATCCACCGTGTCAACCAATCCTGTTCAAAGTTCAATGTTAATAGATGGTCATTCCTCACTAGGGTTAACCTTAGGTAGAGATACCGAGGATAAGACTTCAAAAGAGTTTACTTTGTTTCTATAGGAGGGCATATGCCAGAAAAGAAACATTTTCCAAAATAAAAAACTAGTGAAATAAATTTATAATATGATTACTAGCCTTTTTGTTAAAAGTAATTAAAAAAGTTGCCATTTCAGTTTAGATGTGTATATATTGTGCATCTAAAATGACTGACCAAAACTTGATGATTCTTCTTCTTTAAGACTCTACTTTCAACTCTTCCAAAGATAGTTATTAAGTCAGCAATAAGGACATTTGCAGTCATGTTTTTAATATATATTCTCCTATTAAACAGTTTTCTTGTACTGCATTTCACATTTTATTCCTTCAAAATAAAGAAAAAATTATATGAGTGTGCCCTAAGAATGCTTCTATAAATAGTGTTAAAACATTGAATGCATACAGCATATATAGTCCTAATACTGCGTTCTGGAATGACATCATCCCAATTTTTCTTGCCTTTAATGTGAGATAAACTGATTGATCTAATTTGTGCTTTTCACTTTCAACATCTGTAACAGAAAAGAAAGAAGTTATTTAATGTGATGAAGGTGAGTTTGCAAGGTTGCATCATTTTTAAGAATGCTTTGTAGGAAATGAATTTACCTGGTTGGCTAATATTTACCTTATTATTTTAAGAAGTACAGTTGTGTGTGTCTTCAAACTACCCATCCATTTCTACCCATTCTCAAAATATATTTGCTTAATATCAAAGTGAATATGAAAGGAAACAAAGTAAAGAAAAAAAACAAATAGGTCCAGTTTTGCTAAATTTTGATAGGGTTATCTGTCTTGTCTGATAGACAGAACAAGCACACTGAGCCCAGTAAAATACCACAGTTTGTGAGCTGTAGAGGAAGCAAAAAAACAGGCAGAGGTTGTTTCCAGTGTATATGTATATACATGTTTATGGTTTTAGAAGAGAATGCTTCCCTGGACTCCACCTCATTATATCAAAGCTAAAATGTTCCCCAAAAAATATTTCAGATGTAATGAATTGTAATTTTGACACAGCTTTGTTTTATAAGAATTTTTTTGTCCAGTTCACTTGAAATAATTAAGCACAGAAAACTGGAACTGACTTAGGGTAAATTAACATCTCCCATATTCTACCTCAGAGAAGCAGAAAAAAGATAATTTTGGCTACACATAATCTGGCCTTTGTATAGAACTATATTATAAGACCAATTGTAAATAATTTTAATTTCAGTGTTTCTGAACATAAATGAATATTTCAGTTGCAAGGTGCACTACTACCTGAAAAGTCTGGTTTTAAAAAAATTGAAACATATTGTAATAACCAGTTTTTACAAATGATCCTGACTACTGAATCACTTGGTGCGGTGCATTGTGGTGTCATGGCCTTTGTGCTATCTAGGGTAGGGACAGGCAGAAAAAGTCAAGCAAATTAACTTAAACCCATTGTGTCTGAGGATTCATTCTATCTGCAGGAAAAAAATACTCATGTAGCTACCACTGATTTCCATGGAACTAGAAATTAACTGCTAGAACACGAGTCCAGCAATTTATTCCTACTTGGAGTCTTCCTCATTCATCATTTGCTCCATGTGGATACAGCACCAGGCAAGTTTCATTAGCAAAAAGTCCAGACACAAGGCTATGGTTACACAGTGTAGAGTGTATCTATTTTGAAAGTATATTTTACAAGACATGAAACTAATGCCCACTTAGACATACATGTCTAAGGAAACATGGCTTTTTTCAGGTTCACAGATTTTTATGGTTAAAAAGCAGCAATCTACCTGCCTAGATGCAATGCATGCCTCTCCCTGTCCTCTCTGTCTTCCATGGAGTAAAAAATGTATTCCACCTAGGCTTCCACTTGCAAGGTCATCACCAGTTACCAGATTCTTGTGTCTAAAAGGCTTTATCTAGTGTCATTATATATATTTTTTTTTTTTTCCCCCCAATATGATAAAATACATAACTGAAAATCCTGTCATATTGAGAGACTGTATTTTTTCAGGCATGATTTGTCCTGAACCTGGCTGTCTTTGAACTTCAAAGGAAGGTGCTGCCAGTAGTTTCTGCATAAAATCTGGTTTGACTTGCATATAGTATATGCATTTTAGAAATGTGAATTCTTTAGGTAAAGGACATTCCATAGATAGCCATAATGTGTGAGCCAAGTACCCAGGCTTTTTAGTTGTTCCACATGTGTCCATAATTAGTAGGTCATCTCTTCTTTAAAATTTTCTGGGAGAAATTTCAGCTTTGCTAAAAGTCACTGATTTCTGTTAAGCCACGATTTTAACTGTAAGCACATGACCTTCTACTGGATTTTTTTTTAATTATTCCAGACATCTAAATAGAAATTGGAAAATTCTGACATGACACTATTTGTTCCACACACCGCATATTCTGACAGACTTACAGGGAAGTCTACATAGGCTGTCACATTGCCTTTCCTTGCCCTACCTATCCAGTCTACATGCTTTGTTACAAATCATTGCAGCCACATTACTGTCCGACCACTCCCATTCCAAATTCCACTTCTTTATTTCCTCTTCCCTGGCCAGATTTAAAATGCATGTAATGATTTTAGGAAGGTAAAAATCTCATAAAACCTCAGCGGTGGAATACTGGCAGTTTAGGTTCTACAGTTGTTTTCTCTTGATCTGGTGCAAAGGAGAACATGTGCACAAAAAGCTTTCTCTCATGTTCACCAGAGATTAGCCTGAACTCTGGCATTCATTGCTGTAAAACTTGAACTGTATAGGCCATGATACTTATTATAGCACAGCCTACACAAGCCTATCAGTAATATCAAATACTAGGCATTAAATCAAAGTGGTTTTGGAAAGGTTAAGAAAGATGAGGATGTTTGAAAGTGCAAGTGATGTATGAAAGAAGGTGTGTATTCTAGAAGGTGTGAGTCAACCATTAGTTACTAATACAGTGTTAGAGAATACCATCATAGTTACATAGGACCTCTTCACTATAAAAAGAGTGTTTGCAGCAATGAAGCTATTGGTAACTACCCTCTGTGAAAATGGTGTGGCTTAGGAGGAAACAAAATTTCTGGAAGTAAGATCTGAAGAAAATGAAGAATCTCCATGTTAAAGTCCCTCCTTGAAGGCTATGAAACTATTCTCACTGTTCAAGCCAATGACTTTTTTTATCATGTAATGTTATTATTATATATACTCTAATGAAATGAATATTAATGGATTGAAAGACTTACATTGATAAGTTTTTCAGTGTAAAAAACACTATTTCTTTGTTTACACCACATTGTAAGTCTCAACAGTCACTATTCTCCTAACATAAGTCAGTTCTACTGAGGTTAGAAAAGCCTCTGTGTAGGCATCAGCACAATTTGGCTGTACAGTAAGGAAAACATTATAACATTGTAACTGTTATCAATGTCAGTATTGGCTTTGCAGTAGTGCCCATATTGTGCAATGTGCTCTGCACACAGATAAGGCATTGTAGTCTGGAACTTGTCTCAATGAGGTGAGTGGAGTTTGCCTTTCAGCGAGACACTTTAGAGATCAAAGCAAAGGACAAAGACATGTGTAAAAGGCATATGAAAGAAAATCTCACTTCAGTGCCACACTATTCCTTCTAGGCCAAATTCCATAATCAATTTGAATAAGTTAATTGATGTAGATACAGTTCAGCCTGGCAGAGATGATAATCTTAATTAGGAGAAATGGTTACACTACAGGGAAATAGGCTGCAACTAGAGGTGCACTTCGAAGAAATATCTGACGTTTTCAGTTGTGGAAATTGTTTCTAGCTCCTGCTTATGAAGCTCATTTATCTAACCTCTACACGTTCTGACATTTCACATTGTACAAGTAGCCTTTATAAAGGCAATACTCTGATGCCTTGTCCAGGAAATACTGTTATTTTTGCCTATATGCTTTCCCATGCAGAAGGCAAGTCTAGAATCCAACTCTCATATCCACTACCTCCCCAGGCTTGGGTATGTAAGATGTCTCTATCAAGTGTATCTAACTTAAAATGAGGCATATACCTTATATTTAGAGACCATCAGATAGCTTTGTATGACAATCTGTCACTTGTTTGGAGATATCTCATTAAATTTCTTTCTGTGCATCATTAGTATTAAAGCTACTCACTTTTCTATTTTCACTATGTAGCAGTAGAAATAATTCTTTGATAATGTGGTAGTTCTCACCTTTGTCATCAGGACCGTTGTATTCTTTCCTGCTAAACATATTTTTATAATAGATCTATGCAACCAAAATGTTACAAAGTTTTCATCATTACCTGCTCAAGAATTTATTAATAAATGTCACTGGTGTGATATAACACCATCAAAAAGCAGGTGTTTTTTTTTCCTTAAAAGCTCCCAGTTTTCAACACCTCCAGTAAGGCTACTGACTGAAAATTACTTTAAGTGGCATTTATGTTATTCTGAATTCTGCTTTAGAGGTTTACATGAATCACCACTATCACTATGGTGGTGAAATATGGTGAAGTGGTGAAGCACTTCACCACCTCAGATGGATTCATAGTCATGTTGCTTAAATTCCTATCCAGAACTGCTAGGGAGGCAGTTAGAATGTTTCCATTGTTTACCTAGCTACCAGAAGTCATCATACCAGATGCAGAGAAATCAAGCAGCAAATACAGAAGCAGATAAAAAACCCTGTGGTTTGCTGTACTCCTAGCAATAAGCTCTGAGTGGATGGTAATATACATAATAGCACTGATGCAGTCTAAGTAATGGGTAAAACCCAGCTGCTTATAATTCAAGCAGAATTATATGAAATCAACTGAAAAAAAAAAAAAAAAAACCAAAAAAAAAACCAACCCCAAAAAACCCCAACAAACCAAAACCCACCAAAACCCCAAACCAACAAAAAGGAAGCATAATTACATTAACTCTGCTTCCAACCAGCATTCTAAAATGCATTAAGAACTTCTGAACTATAACACAATCATAAAATTTTAAATGCTTGATGGAATAATAATTTCTTGGAAGAGAGGTATGAAGCATATTGGAGTGCAGTTATGCAAAAAAAATAACTTGTCTTATTCTAGAAGAATTGAGTCAGTACTTACTTCCATTTTACAATATTACATGTAATGTGGCATAGTTACCAAGATAAAGATCTTCTTCCGTGGACCTTTTAGGCTGCTGAATTTTTATCAGTCATATAGATGGGATTCTATTCAATCACTGCCTTTGAAGATTTTGCTTTAGCAGGCCAACAGGAAGCTTTCATTTCAGAACATGGAATGGAGATTTCTGGTTTTTTCCTTTGTTTGTTCCTGGACCTTAGGAATTACTAAATGTATCTAGGTTTGAACTCTGCAGTTAAACTAGTAGTTGCCTGCTCTGCCTTTCACTACTTCTAGTACTTTAGGTTACATCACTTTAAGTTAAAATAAATTATAAGCCTTCAAATTCATGAGGACTTTGAAGGATATAAAGGTATGAAGAATTATGCGAAAAGGCTAAATAAACTGTTTTAGTCTTTTTTTTTTTTTTTCCCCCCCTTGAATCCTGAAGGTTGACCCAATCATTGAGGTCTTTTGGACTTGGCGCCAACTCTTTTAATAATAGAACAAATTAAGTGTTTTCTCAGGCTGTATACAAAATATGATATATGCAGGATATAGAGAATTTAAATCAAACTTAGCCATATGGCACCAAGGGTCAAATAAGTTGTGGAGCCCATCTATAGCTTTCTCCCACAGCTAGCGTGATAACAGAGGCAAGTTTTGGAATAGGTTGTCACAAAAGAGCTTAGAGAAGCTGAAGAGCAGCACATTGCATGTGCTTTGGGCTAGGTGCAATGAATCTAAGAATCCTAAAAAAAATAATTAAAAAATAGCACAATAGCATAAAATAGCATAATACTTCAGCAAAAATAACACAACAAATCCATAGAGTTGTATTCAGCCCTAGAAATCCACTTCTCTTTGGGTGCTGCCCTGTTTCATTTTAAACCACATCAGCCACAGCTGCTGTTGACACTTCCCATTCTAAACACCTTAGAAAGTCCTGCTACAGCCTCTTTTACAGTCTGAAGAGGAGATGGTTTCCCTGTTCTAAATACTGGCTACCAACTGATGCACTCATCCAGAAAGCAAGAGGGTTGAATTCACTGTTTTCCCCCTCATCCTTGAGGAGGCTGAACGTATATCGTACAACAAGAATCATCAGACTATCACCAGGGGATTGCACTGAAGGTGTGCCACACCAGTAAAGGAGGCAATGCTGTCATTCAGGAAATACCATTCCTTGAGGAGACTAAAATCTAAGGTTCTGCTACCCTCCATCTTCCAAATGACTAGACAATAGAATTTTTTCATCTTCCTCTTCTTCTCCATGGTCATGAATATTGCTTTTTTCATTTGTACTTCGAAAAAAGATTTTCCCACCCAGAGGAAGCCTGCTGGTCATTAAGATATTCTAGAAAATATGGGCTTAAACTATGAGTTTTACTGACTTCATGGACAAGTGCATGGTTTAATCTTTTATATAGACGATGAGTATCAACATTACTACCCCACCACATTCTCTAATTAAGTCTTTTAATAGGTGAGCTTGCTAACCTTGAGGCTCCATGGTCAGAAGTACATTTCAAGCCAACAGTAGAGCCTTGCTGTAAACCTAGCAGCTGGCCTAGGTTCTCTGCCTCATTCCCTAATGCAGATTTGCTGACAGCTAATTTTTTCAATTAAATTTTCATCTCTGTAGATTAAGACCCCTTATGGTTTCCTCTGGGAGGCCTTCCCTTAAGTCTTCTAGTCAGTCATTTTTCATGATACCCGATCTAAATTTTCCTTGTCGATTTCATTTAGCTTCTCCAATTTTATAGCTTGTTCTCTCATTGACTAATTGAAAATAGGAAAGAAAGTGAACAGATGCTCTCAGACTGTTACTAAATAATAATAAGTGAATGCAGGTTCAATGATTGAAGAAAAAAAAAAAAAAAAAAAAAAAAAAAAAGAAAAAAAATCTGTTTCCTTATTCATATGCATTAATAATTCCTGTTGGTGGTGAAGGAGAACTTCAAGAAGCCACACAACAAATAGAGCAAACTTCCATTAAGCCATGTGTGTGAACTGATTACAACTTAGTTTCAGGTGAATAGCAGAAAATTTTGTCCCTCAGAGATACATGCATGCATTTGGAAAAATAAGAATACAAATTTAATCCAAATAGTATAAAGCCTGTCCTTCCAGAATATTTCCCATTGTGCACATGCAGTTCCCTGAGATTTGCTTATGATTAAAAGGGTCTAAATATCTCCATAAACACATGTAGCTTTATGTTTCTCCCATGTGTATAGGATCAGCTAGGACAGATACAAGTCACTAGTTTCAGAGTTAACATAAGGAAAACATCTTTACTGGCTCATATTTACACCAAATATTGCATTGGATTAATCAAATTATGTTTTTTACAAGCCAATTCAGTTAAGCTAGTCAAAATTTATTTGGAAGAAGACATGCCAAATTTTTCCTGATTCTTTCCTGATTCAGAGCAGGATTTAAGACCATCCACATAAGAGACAACAGATAAATACATTTTATACTAATTTGACTTTAGCCAATGTAAAAGTCATGCTTCTACTTTTTTCATCCAAGGTCTACAAGCCATCTCAAGGGACAGGAGATTCCAGACTTACTATAAGCGAGTGTAAGTCTCAGTGATAATCTGACTTGAGAACAAGAAGTGTTGCTTGTTTTGTGAGCACAAAACAGTCTTAGGATCTAGTTTGAAAGGTACCTAGGCAATTACAGGTTGAAGTATGATCTTCATTTTTGGACACACCCACTAAAACCATTATGCTTAATACCTTTGAGATCACACTAGGCATCCATTTACAACTTCAGACACCTAAGTAATCTTTACAAATCCAGCCTTTAGGCTGGTCTTTCATGACTCTGGTTTTGTTGACAAAGCTAAATTAGAGTCCCTTTTCCAAAATGACGGAAACTCAAAAAATAAACAAACAAACAAAAAACAACCCACCCAAAAACAACAACAACAAAAACCAACCAAACACCAAAATATCCAAACACAGTATGTAAGAAGGGCAGTATTTTGACAGGGATTTTATTATTTCAGTGCATGGTTTACCCTCAGACAGCTTTATCATCACAACTGAGGTAATAAGCTATACCACACATGGCAGGAATTTTTCTTGGGGCCAGATTGCTTATTCATTAGTTTTTTGTCTGTAAAAGAGGTAAAAATGCCTTCATCACATCCGATAGAAGTTCCATAACTATTCTGTAATTACAAAGATAATGTGATTTCTTTCTTTGTTTTGATACAAAAAAGTTATATGAGGTAGACCTTGTCTGTCCATGGTAATTTTTAAATGTTTCTTTTCTCTGTATATTTCATTCACTTCCTGTTGCTTATTCAAAAGGAGCCTGATCCAAGTCACTAGATGTGAAGGAAATTACTCTGATGAGTTTTGGAATATCACTTTAGAAATTAAGTAAGAAAATTTTCTTGAGCTATGATTAGTCAGTCTTCCTTTCTAGTGAGCTCTTTCAAAGACTTTTACAGGTGAGGGGTTTTTTGTTTTGCTTTGGGTTGTTTGGGGTTTTTTACAACCCTTTTCTAAGATTATCAGCCTACAACATGATTTCTTCTAAATACAGCATGGTACCTAGCCCTCAGAGGCATTCACTCATTGCATGCCTCTGAGAAGTCAGACACTTAATGATCTTATCAACGTCAGAGGAAATAAATGCAGAATGTACCTCATCAAATACTGAATCACAGAATTATTGAGGTTGGAAGGGATCTCTTGAGAACACCTCATGCAACACCACTGCTCAAGCAGGGTCAACTAAATCAGGTTGCCTTTGTTAAACTTTATGAGATTTCTGTCTGCTCAATTCTCCAGCCTGTTGATGTCCCTCTGAATGGTAGCACACCCATCTCATGTATTATAACCGTTTCTCCCAGTTTTGTATCAAACCTGATCAGGACAAGCCCTTCCTCATCACCCAGGTCATTAATGAAGATGTTAAATAGTACTGGTGCCAGTATTTGACCCATGTAGTATGCTGCTAGTGACTCGCCTCTGACAGGACTTCATACCACTGATCACAACCCTTTGGGCCCGGCTGTTTGGTTTTCAGTCCATCTCACTGTCCACTTATCTAATCCATATTTCATCAGCTTCTCTATGAGATTAATATGGGAGACAGTGTCAAAAGCCTTACTAAAGTCAAAGTAAACAACATCCACTGCTCTTCTGTCATGTACCTAGCTAGAAGGCTATTGGGTTGGGTAAACATGATTTCTGCTTCATAAAGCCATGCTGACTACCCAAATCACATTCTTTTCCTTCATGTGTCTGGAAATGGCTTCCAGGTTTAACTACCTCATCACCTTCCTAGGTACTGAGGTGAAGGGACTGCCTGTAGTTCCCCAGATCCTTCTGCTTGAAGATTGGAGTGATATTTGCTCTCCTCAAGTCTTTTAGGAACACTTCCCAGTACCCATGATCTTTCAAAGATAATTGAAAGTGGCCCTGCAACAACATCACCCAGCATCCTTACCACTTGTGAACAGATTGCATCAGGCTCCATGGACAGGTGTATCTCCAGTTTGCTTAAGTGTTCCCAACCTGATCCTCCTCCACTGAGGGAAAGTTTGCCTTGATCCAGACATTCCCTCTGGTCTCAAGGACTTCGGACTCCTAAAGGCCACTCTTACCTGTAAGATTGAGATAAAGGCACTGAGCAGCTAAGCCTTTTCCATGTCCTTTGTCTCAGAGCCCCTGCCCCACTCATCAGTGGACACACATTTTTTCCTAGTCTTCCTTTTGCTGTTTATGTACTTGCAGAATCCTTTCTTGTTGCTCTTCACATCCCTTGCCAGATTCTAGTCCACATGGGCTTTGGCTTTCCTAACCCCATTCCTGCACAACTGGACAGTATCTCTATATTCTTCCTTGGTCATCTGCCCCTGCCCCATCTTCCACCTCTTGTAAACATCCTTTTTATCTGAGTTCAGTCAGGAGCTCCTTGCTTACCCATGTAAGTTTCCTGCCACTTTTGCTTGTTTTCCTGCTTGTTGGAATTATTCAGCTTGGAGTAGGTGATACTTGAACATCAATCAGCTCTCAAGAACCACTCTTCACTCCAGGATCATGTCCTGTGGGATTCTTTCAAGGACCTCTCTCACAGGATTACAGAATGGTTGAGATGAGAAGGAAACTCTGGAGGTCAGCTTGGCCCAAACCCCTGATCAAGCAGTGCCACCTAGAGTCAGTTGCCGAGGACAATGTCCAGATGGTTTTTGAATATCTCCTAAAGATGGGAGCTCCACAAACTCACGAGACAACCTGTACCCCTGCTTGGTCACCCTCACAGTAAAAAAGCATTTCATGATGTTCAGACAGAACCGCCTGTGTTACAGTTTGTGCCCATTGCCTCTTGTCCTGTTACTGGGCACCACTGAAAAGAGCCTGACTCTGTCTTCTTTACACCCTCCCTTCAGGTATTTATAGACATTGATGAGATTCCCCCTCCAAGCCTCTTCTTCAGGTTAAACAGTTCTACAGCTCTCAGCCTGTCTTCACATGAAAGGTGCTCCAGTTCCTTAAACACCTTTGTAACTCTTCCCTGGGCTCTCTCCAGTAGCTCCATTTCTCTCTGGTACTGTTGAGCTCAGAATTGAACACAGCACTCCAGATGTCGCCTCACCAGCGCTGAGTAAGGGGAAGGGTCACTTCTCTTGACTTGCTGGCAACACTCCTCCTAATGCATCCCACGATACTGTTGGCCTTCTTTGTTGTGACGTTACATTGCTGGCTCATACTCAACTTGTTTTCCACCACGACTCCCAGGTCTTTTTCTACAAAGCTGCTTTCCAGCTGGTTGGCCCCAACAGGCATCATTGCATGAGGTTATTCTCCCTGGCTGTAGGACTTCACATTTGCCTCCCTTGAACAAAGGGAACAGGCCAAAGTCTATTCTTCTGAAGTCCAGGGTGGTGATCCTACCTTTTGTCCTGCTCTAGCCTCCTAGGATCCTGAGCTCCACCATCCTATGGTTACTGCAGCCCAAGGCTTCCTCTGTCTTCCACATCCCTGCCCAGTTCTTCCTGGTAAGTATGAGGTCCAGCAGAGTACCTCTCCTTGTTGACTCCTCGATCACCTGTCAGGCAGCTGTTGTCAATACACTCCAGAAACCTCCTAGTTTGCTTTTGCCTTGCTATGATGTCTTTCCAGCAGATGTCAGGGTGATGAAAGTCCCCCATAAGAACCAGGGTATGGGATTGTGAGGGGATGTATGGGATTGTCTGAAGAAGGCCTAAACTATTCATTCCCTATTAGGAATGACTCATGTTGATCTGCCCACCATTTCCCAACCCATCAGCTATCAGCTGACTCACCATCCATCACAAGGCAGAGCTCCATGCATTCCAGCTGGTCTCTCACATATGGGGCAACTCTCTCTTCTTGCATTCCCAACCTGTCCTAAGGGGCCTGTGTTTCTTCATTGTAGCATTCCAATTGTGTGAGCTATCCCACCACATCTCCATTATTCCAATGAGGTCATAATCCTGTAACTTCACACAGACTTCTAATTCCTCCTGTTTGTTTTCCAGGCTGTGTGCATTAGTGTATATGTATTTCAGAGGGGCACCCAAGTGTGCTGATTCCCCAGAAAGTGCATTAGAGCTTTCCTCACAAGTCTGTTGTGCAAGCACTTCCTTATTTACATGCCTATGTTTCTAGTGATCTCACATCAGCCTCGTTTTATGGATTGCTATGTCCCTTCTGTTCACACCACCTCAGATCCTTTGCCTGCCTACTCTATCCACCACTTGTTACCATGGAGGAAAGAATCAGCAAATATTTGGTATGCCCACTTCCAGATAAATTTTGACTAATTGAACTGAATTGTACATGGAACAGCCTCAAAGACATAGATATGCTCCATTTATACAATTACCCATATTCTGAGATGCTAAAAGGGATATACTGTCTTACCACCACCAGTAACATGAGCTTCTTTCTTCTCTCTTGACCCACCATCACCAGATGTGGGTCTGAGGGCCAAAAATGAGAAAAGAAATTTGGAAATCAGTCAGACTACAGGCTTGATTCCTTAGTTTCTGGCATGCTAATTGACAATACTTGCTGGAAAACACTAAATGGCTGCAAACCTGATCAGCCAAATGGTCAACAGGTCAGCTGCTGTTATTTACTGTTGTAAATAAAGCTTCCAGGAAATAATCATGCTCCACCTGTTTCAAATCTTGGTCCTTTTCAGTTTTGTTTGTATTACTTATCTTTTACATACGATGAGAAAACATATTATAATTTAATGACAATAACATAACATAATAATATAAAATTTGACATAATACAGAGAATTAAAACCCTATAAAATGTTAAAACCTTTGCCTCTGGAAAAGCAATCTGCAAGGCAGAAGGACCTGCACACTTGTTTGAGCAAACTTAATTTCACATTATTTTATGGGACAACTGTTCATAGTTTAGTCCCTCTCCACATGCCTATTGGTGTTCTCTTTTAAAGACACAGATCACTGCTTTGCTACTGCCCAAATAAGCAGGACAGTTTTAGCCACTTAGCTTTAGAATACCCATATTACCCAGATTTTTGGGCTGATTTTGCTTCCTTCTCACTTTTATCCCTCAATTTTTAATTGCAGTTACACATCAGTTAGCTTTCTTATCAGTCATTTTTTTCCTCTCCTTTGTTTTAAAATGCACATTGTATATGGATGAACCCCTTTAACACTTTCCTCTTTTACAAAGGGTATAACCCCTTTCAGCTTCGTGTAGCTGTGATTCTTTGAAACCAACTTTTGAGAGTCTGAGCTGAAATCAATTCTCATGCAACTCTCAATACCAGTCAGCATCAGTTCTGTAAGACAGGAAGAGGATAAGAAGCTGTTACAGAAAACAGAAATGACAGGCACATAGTGCTGTTTGATTCCAACCTCCTGTGAAAATGGGAAAATCAGCAGAAAATTCCAT
The DNA here is from genome assembly GCA_013400195.1 of Aramus guarauna. Classification (NCBI taxonomy): domain Eukaryota; kingdom Metazoa; phylum Chordata; class Aves; order Gruiformes; family Aramidae; genus Aramus; species Aramus guarauna. The sequence goes on from VXBL01007712.1 coordinate 713,684, forward strand.
TTCTAATAAAAAGTTTTCCTTATTTTTTACAAATCTGGCACACTTAAACCATTACTTCATTGCTCTTCATTGGCATAAAGATTCAGGGGTTTGAACTGTTAAGTACTGCTATCGTTATCAGTCTTTCATTGTTCTCACATAATCCTTTTAGGAAAACCATGGTTTTGCTCAGCTCTGGGTTTGTCTGAAGAGGCATTTTGCATCAAAATATAATGGAGTATTTGACTCACTTAGACATTTTCAGTTTTGCATTGGATTCTAACACATTTGTTGGGCAAACCTCATTGTTGTAGTTTCCAATTAATGAAGTATACGTTTTGATTCTTCTTTATTACTTTAGTTAAAACTCCTGCCAAATACCACTGTAGCCTTTTCTTCAGTAAACATGTTCAGAGACAAGATTTCATGATGCAGTTTTCCTCCCAAGGGATGATTTCACCTCTTAGTATCGTAGTTCATTATCTCTACAGTTATATTATCTTTTTTGGTATATGTTTTGGAATATCTAAATTTGATGGACTGCAGGCATTTAATTCTAATTGTTTTGCTAGGAATAATAATTGAAATTCTGTAGCAAAAATAGAATTTGAAGTGTAAAGACAAAAAAAAATCCATTTTAAAGAACATATAATATTTAATATCAGACTTCCTTGTTTCTTATTGTTGTGTTATAAGCAAAATTTTACAAGGTTGACTTTGACAGTGTATTACAGAAGCTCAGATTTTCCAGGAAATTAAGATGTCCTTCATAAGAAATCACAGTAATAATAAGAAATTAGTATGTTCTGTAGATTGAATGTTCTTCATCTTAGTAATAATGACTATAGATGTGTTTAGCAGTTTTCCTTAGAATCCAGAAAGGAAGTGTATATAATAGTCCACACTGGACTTTGTAGTTGTAAAATATTACCTAAATATTTTGTGGTGCTTTTGGGTTTTGGGGGATGGGGGGGGTGGGGTTTTTTTGTTTTTTCATTGAAAAGGAAACATAAGCTTCATTTAATCTTAACCATTTTAAAGGCAGCTTTCCAGCTGACAGGTGGCCAGCATTTCTGGAGAAGGGAGTGAAAAGCACAACAACCAAGTAAAAACAACTCAAATGTCTTCAGAAGCTCACGTTAGTCACTGTTTCTTTAAGGATCTCTGATTGTGTGCTATACAATTTACCAGCATAATTCAAGCCACATGATACAATGGAAGAAGCAGTTCTGATACTTTACCTGTCTTCTGCACTACAATATAGCTGTTTTGTCAACTTTGACAGCCTGAAGTTACATATCTAGTTTCTATTTACAGTACAAAAGGAAAGTACAGTACAGAAGGAAATCTGCAGAAACCATCCTATATATCAGGGGCGTGTTTAGGCTAGCCAGAAAGACAGCCCGAATGGCAGAGCATGTTCAGTTTCACACTCCTCAGTTCCCTCACTTTAGGCCCTGAATGAGCAGGTACCACTATTTCAACTACTTCCAGAAGCTATTCGCTTGTCAGGATCTTGTCCCATAAAGCTGCCAAGAAGTATATCACCTACTTTCTTATACTCCTACTTTCCTCCGTAGTAACACAGAGATTACAACACCTGTTATAGTGCCTACTGGGATTTGAAACTTCTTCCACTTTCTAAGCAAATATTGCTAAATACCAGGATAATGAGTATTCTAGGATAAAAACTTCCCTGCTTTATTTAATGTTTAAATTTATTAAGGTACTCAATGACACTGAAATTCAGTTTTTGCTTCTCTCCCTAGTGTTTGCTTTACTTACTTTTTGTTATTTTTCTTTTCTCCTTTTACCCAGCAAGCATTTAATTAGACTGTGCAAAGCAGAGAACTTTCAAAAGAAATTGAGAATACCTTTCACTAGTAGTTTTTGTTATAGCTTGATGACTAGCATAAATCAGAACCTAGATCTTTTACTGCTTGGCTGTGTCCATTAACTGTTGAATTAATTGATAAAGAAGAATAAATTTAGTTACACTTTCTGCTCTCTTTGTGCAGAAATAGTTGTGTTTTCACAAAGCAATTTTCAGGTGAGTTCTGTATGTGAGATAAGGGAAGATACAACTCAGCTGATATGAGCTACACATTAAAGAGAGAGCAAGCTTCTGGGGTGTAGATGCAAAAATCCGGGCATCTGGGCAACTGTTGGCCAAAATAAAAAAAATCTAGATGTCTACAGAACATAAAAATGAAAATAAACAAAACATAGGCATCTCCAGAAGTTACCAAAGTTTTGGTCTCAGGAGGTACTAAATAAATGTTTTGAGAATTTGAACTTCAGTAAGTTCAGTACTAAATGCCTGTAAAGTGTCACAAAAGGACTGCAATGGTTTAACCCAGCCAGCAGCTGGAACCACACAGCCATTTGCTCACTCCCTCCACACAGTGGGATGAGGGAGAGAATCAAAAAGAAAAAAGGTAAAACTGGTGGGCTGAGATAAAGAGAGTTTAATAGGACAGAAGAGGAAGATAATGATGATAACAATAACAGTAATAATAAAAGAATATACAAAATAAGGGATGCACAGCACAGTTGTTCACCACCTGAATATTTGTATGGATTTGAGCTGATTACTGAAAGACAAAGTACATCTAAAGTAGTGTTTAAAGTAAAACCATGCAAGACTCTAGGGCACATATATTAACATTCACTTTTCTGCAAGCAGTAGTCCTAATTCTAACCTAAAGTTGCACAGCACTATGATTTAATTTATCATCTGGTTGTAAAATGGTACTCCACACTGAGATTGGAAGACCTTTATAAACATTGGTAGAAATGTAGTAAGGCTGAGTTGCCACTGTGAAAATTGTATAGCCACAGTAGATGGGAAACATATCTCAGTCAGGAGGAATCTTGGGAGCTGAGTAACTCAGAGCAGCACACAAAGAGAATTGCTATGATGATGCATTTTATGTGGGTAGAAAAAGTATGATTATAGAGATGATTTGCTCAGCATGCATATGAACTTGCATAGCTTAAGGAAGCAACAGCAGAATGAAAGCAGCTCCTCTGGAAAAAAGAAAAATCAGTTTGGGATGTTTGTAGTTTCATAGCATTGTTTCTTCCACAGTGGGCTAATAATTTCTTCAGACTTTTAAATTTCATTTTAGAAAAATACAGTTATACAATTTGTAGGTGAAAACACAGACGTCTGGATTATCCTTTTGTTCCAAATACTAGCTAAAATGATAAAATAAACATGGAAAATATTGAATTAGTACACTTAGACACGATGTTTATTTAACATAATCAGCTGTACTTAATATTTTGTTCCAAATGACCCCAAATCTTTAAAATTCAAGCCTTATAAATCAAGCCTAAATACAATGGGATGGGGTTTTAAAACCTAATTTTGGGAGAAGTTTGCATTCTGGTTTTCATGACTTTGATATGTTCTTTCACCAGACTAGAGATGAAAGTCGAGCTTTTCAGCAGTAACATGATTCTGGAAACTGCAGACTTCAGAGAGCAGAAAATGAAGTGAGGGTACCTTACTAAACTAAATGAATAACCAGATTAAGCAGCAAATATATTTTTGCATGCATTTTTTGCAATGGCACTTAAGAGACAGCTGGTGTGAAAACACTAGCTTTCTTAAAACCTAAAAGTGTCTGAGGTCAACCATACAAACCAGACCTCCAAGATAACTATCTGCTTTTGAAAGCATGTCTTCATGCATTAATATGCAGCTGCTTCTTGGGTGGATAGTAAGCTGTAGAGGAGTAGGAGTGAGAAAATTGATCTCTGAAAGGAATAAAAACCCAGACAATTTACCAAGACCTATGAAGGCAAAATAAATAGTGATAATTTTCAAGCCAAGTCACCCATGTATTGTGTTTGGGGTTTTTTTGTTTTTGTTTTTTTAATTTTATTTCCTCTGAGATGAAGGAAAGATTGTAGATGACACTAATATTTTTAGTCTTATGCTCTTTTGTTTGGGCCTAACAAGACTGAGTTTGCAAGGGTTTATTCTCTTCTTTGTCTCAGGAATAACATCTCAGAAAGCTCTCAGATATATTTTCGTAGTTTAAAGGGCATTAGAATCTGACTCAGGGATATACATGCCAATACTGTCCTGTAAAAAGTCTTTGTCAAAGAGGAACAATGAAATTTCAGTGCCACTCTGAAGAGTGATGCAAATAACCATATTCACAGAAAAGTTATCTATTTAAATCACCATCACTCTTAAAAAGTTTTAAAATACATGAAAACCTTGAATATTTTTCTCATCATAAACAGGAATTCAAAGCTGAGATCAACCACCACTCCACTAAAGCCACTTTTCCTTGATGTTATGACTACAGGCAGTGAGCATTAAAATATCCAGCATCTCAAGGTTGACACGTCTGCCAAGATGTCTCCTGGTTGAGCTGAATCAATTTGTGTAAATGTGTTTATTTAGAATGAGACAATCGTACTGCGTATAGTTTAGGCTTAATACTCTGTTGTTATGCTGAAGGTTTTTTGCATGTGTGCGCACCATATTTTTGTTAATTATTTCTATTGTCATGTATATGCTCATCATAAACAGAAATCTGTTGTGCACAGTACACTACAAAAATCAGGCTGAAAGCAGATCCAAATAGTTGTCCTCAGCAAACATAAAGTTTTGCTAACAATAAAACTCTTATGTTTATTCTAAAGAATCTAAATTTAAAAAAAAAAAAAAGGACAAAAGAAAAAAAAGGGAGAGTGAGAAGATTATAAGCAGCAGACCCTTGGGAACAAGATACGAGGGAGATGATAAAGCCTTATGCTTTTCATTAAAAGATAAATCTGATGCAGGTCTAGAAACAAACAAACATCAAAAGAACTGCAAAGGAGACTGATTAAGTCCTTTCCTTAACGTGCTTCCTGAAAACAGGCAAGAAATGGGTGACTATGAGGAGTAGAATAATAGAAAAAGGATGAAATGTAACAGTAGATTATCCCGAATGGTGCACAGTGAGAGTTACACTAAGAATTTATCATAAACTGGAAGATCATAAGCTAGAAGAGAATGAAAAAGAAGGTGACCTTATTGGTGGATCAGAAGATGACACCAAGTCACCAATAGAAAACAGCTGAGAGAAAGGTAAGTGTGACTCTAGAATATGCAGGGAGAAATGCTTCCACTAGAAGACCTGAAATATTAGTATCACTCTGCACAAGACTTCTCTGGAATATGGTGTACTACCCCAATCACTCATATTAAAAGAAAAAAAAAAATTACTCAATCTGCATGAGTAAAGGTAAGTGCTACTGGGATAACCAAAGGAATAGTAAGTCTTAGGAGAAGAATGCTATTTGTAAGTCCAAAAGGGAGTTCAACAGAAGGAGAAAAGAGTTATTTAAGCTAAAGAATAAATGACTGCAAACTGCTCATGAATAAACTGAGCCTGAACACTGAAATCCTTCCACCTGTCAGAATGGTACTTGAATGGCCTTTCATTACAGCTAGGAGGGACAAAACCCAGCTATAAAATGGTTGCTGTTTCAATCAAGACCATTGAAAGTAACATTCAGCTGTTTCTGAACAAGGAAATAAACTCTGAGATTCACTCTTATCCAAAGTTGTAAATTTCTTGGGTCTTCAGACAAAATACTGATCTAATCCAGTCTTGAATAGATTTCTATCTCATGTCTCCTGGCAAAGGCAAGGTAGCTTTCCATATCACTGAACATCCTTCATTGCCATGAACACCTTTCTTCAGGAAATCTTTTTTTTTAGTCCAGAATATTTACAAACTCCTTGTTAAGCTTCTCTTGAAATGCCTTCCACTGTCTTAGTTCAGTAGTATAATGTCTTAAGACAAAAACCTCAGGTCATCAGGGTTCTCTGAAACATCAGATACATTCATGATGCTGTGGAAAGGTATTGACCAAGTGAGGTAAATGAGAAGACATGACAGGACAGTGGAAACTTTGCAGGTTGTTATGAAACTGTGAGACCCGGGTATTTAACTAGCAAAATAAACATCCAAATTTATACTACAGTGATTATAACTTTCTCACAGAAATACAGCATTTATAGCAAGCCTCCAGCAGTAGGATTTCTAAACCAAAAATAACCCAGATAAAAAAGGTCTACAAATCTACAAGGTCATCTCTTTTTGTGAAGATAGCGTTTGACCATGCAAGGAATAAAAAGCCAAACAAAGAATAATGTATTTCTATTAATTTCACTTTTGAATTATGCATTTCTGACTTTTTTAGCATCTCATTTTAGAAGCACATTTATAATTGATAGGAAAAGTTTGATTATTTTCCTGTGCTATCATACACTTTAAAATAATTGAGCCTAGAGGTGCAGAAGGAAGCTGCATTCTTCCTAATTGGGTTCATCTGAACTTTTTACAATCTACTCTGAGAAAATTTAATTGATAATTAACAGCACTTCAGATCATCTACTCGTGAGACTTTAAAAATACATGAAAAGCTGACAACTCATTGACTGAATGAAAAACAGTGTACACAATTAAATATAAAGAAAATCTTGATTGCCTAAATCAAAGCTTACTGTGTTGCACAGATGAGTGAAATCTGTTACATGAAGGCTCCTTTTAATGTCCAAATTGGTTTTTATGTAGCAAATACATTAACCCTCAAACTCTTCAGTGCCACACCATGTCTCCCTTTCAGGGACCCAAGGGGAGCAGGCGGTCCATTATAGCAGGTCAGAGTCGTTGTCTGCTGTGAATCAGAGCTTTCAGCTTCTGGTTTCACGTGCCAGAAAGTAGGAAGTTATAGATGTTGCAAACTTAAGCACACATTTTCCTGACGAGGCCCAGGCAGAGATTCTTAAAGGAATGTGTCCCTTGTTCACCAGATTCACTGAATTAGAGATTTCCCAATATACTTTGCATCTAAGTAGTTAGTGGATTTATTCCAATGCATCTGTTGCCTATATGCTGAAGATAACATGTCTCTGTACACCCCCCAAGAGGCAAGTTTAACAGCCTTTCATCTCTATTTCCTATCTAGATAGTCTGAGTGCAGGAAATCTGCAACACACTTTTGCTGCAGTCAGTAACTGAACTGGAACCAGCAATAAACTGATGCTGATTCTTAGGATAAATTTTAGCCTAGAGACCATGTCTTTTCTTTAAGTACCAAAAGAAAAGAAGAACACAATAATGTTGAATACATAGAGGAAGTGCAGTGTGTGTGTATATATATATATGAAATTCAACTAAATATATGTGCTCCATTGGTTCATCCACAGGGAAGATGAGGACAATTTTATATAACTATGCACCACTCTTAGGAGGCTTTTTCAAAGCAGTTATTTTTCTCTTACCATAATAAATAAACTCCAAGGTAGAAGAATATTGGTAAGAGACAGTAGCTGACTGAAAAATTCACAACCAGCCGTAGATGGGATAAAATGACAAACAAAGGCCTGTGCCTGACAGTTGTTGAATAATTTTTACTTCAGTAGGAAAAGGTTCAGCACAAGAGAGACCTTAAAATATTTTACACCTTTGAATACCATCAGACAAACCGGCAAGCAAGCCATAAATCCTGTGGTGAAGAGACAGGAAGTTGCCATGTTTTTGTTAAAAGAGAGCAAATATTAAGCTCTGAACAGGAAAGTATATTTGTTCATTCCAGTGGGGTTGCCAGCTCATCTCTGACTCCTTTTGTATGACTTTAACTTTTTGGAAATACAGGTGGACCCTTTGGGACAGCCACAAGGCTGGCAGGAGTATCAGCCTCTCAATAAATATACTCTTGTGTGGCTGATTCCCAGGTGCCAATTCTCCAGAGCAAATTAAATTACATGAAGGAGCAATACCATTGTCATGAACGGCTTGGTAAAGTAACCATAGAATTTCTTCTCCTTTCTTCCTTCCTTAGCATTACTTCACTGGATATCTTTTTTCACTTGGGAAAATGCAAATCAGTTATAAATGCAAATCATTTATAAAAAAGGACCATGGAACAGTGAATTACACAGGCAAAAGAATATATATAACACTGAAAAAGTGTAATCCTCATCTGTTTGCTGGAAGCCAGTTACAGTAAAGCACTTGCTAATGGAGAAAAAAAAAAAGATAAAACTTCACCTGAATTGTACAAGGGCTCTGAGGCCACTCCTACACCTCTATCTCACATGCCACTCACTGTGACTTCTAAGGTTATCCAGAATGAAGATTCAGCCCCGGCAACTTCTTAAGTGTTCAGCCCTGGTCCCAAATCTTAAGTCAATCTGGAACTGTTTAGTCTGAATAATCAGGGCTTGTGGCTGCAACTGCACCTCATGTTCTAAAAGAACAAGACATAATGATGAAGATGATAAAAGGAGGTGAGAGACAAAGCAGACTCTAGATTCGTTCTCTGTTTTCACCAGTGCTAGTGAGCTGTTGATCAGATCTTTAGCAGTGAGGAGCCTGAATACAACTATAAATGAAGGCTTAAGAACACTGATAGTCATGAAATAAATAGTGGGCTACTCAAGAACGATGATGTGAGATATGTTTTGTTAAGAACTATTTGCACAGAACAATTTCAGGGTCTGGATAATATTAGTAATTATTTCTACTGGGATTGGCAAAAAATTATATTAAATAAGGGATTAAGTATATGAGAATTGTTTCAGTAATGTCTTTGGTTCTTATTTTCAAGTTTCATGCTTCTGTCAGAGTGTGGAAACAAGGAAAATATGCTTTTAATATTACTCATTCAAACTCCCTTTAGAATAGGAACAGTTGTTTTTGTTTGCAGTATTCTTTTCACTTACTTTGGGGAGATGATTTGGGTGAGAAGATGATGAATTAGATTCCTTTTGCTGTTTATTTAATTTATTGATTTTCCCAGCCAGAAAAAACAAAGCTACTTCAGATACCTAGAGGAAAATCAGAGATTTTCAAAAGACCCAAGGCAAATTAGTTACTCATACTGAATTTCAGTGGTATGCTTACAGTGAAGAGACTTCTCCATCTCTTAACCTCTTGCAGAAGAAGTGTGTGTGTGTATGCATGTGTCTCTCTGTTATGGATATATATGAGAAAAAAAATTATAACAATTTAAAATCAGGATTAAGGACAAAAGCATGCATCTGTCAACAAACTGATTAGATGATAAATATTTAGCAGAATAACACAATGTTCGAAAGGAACAGCTCTTTCTAAAGTACAAATAATATTGTCTCTGGTTATAGACATTGTAGCTAAGCAGGGATAAGAGATGCTGTAAATCCATTAGTGGAGCGCTGCTTGCCTTCATTTCTGTTTAATATTTCTTAAAGCTATAAAATTGTATTATGTTAATGTAATGTACAGTCCAAGTGATAAAGGCAGCTAATGTGATTACCACTCACTGTGCTATAAACCTTTCAGCATAGCTGCAGACAAATCGGTATTCAACTGTTTCTCATGATGATGGTGTTACACAGAGCAGATCACATGATGAAGGCATCATCTCGTTGTTAGGACATTCTTATATGCCAAAATGTTTAAGCAGATACTAGAACTGAAATTATAGTAGTACTCTCACTTCTTATTTTGTGGTGAGTAAGCAAGGCCTAGCAGACCAGAGGTCCTTATTTAAACTGTGTATGCAAAGCACAAACCTAGCGTGATATCACTACTCTGAATATTCACGTGCAGAACAATTATCACAGATCAGATCACAGAAATTTCAGTTTTGCTGATATTACTGCTCTCCTTTGCATCTTGCTTCCAAAAGAAACAACGGTTTACTGAAAATGCTGGAGAATCTTCCTCAATTTTCTTACGATCATATGACAGTTATTCTTTTCAGTCAATCCCCCTTTCATCATTCTGAAGTGACAACTATATCTCATCTGTTCAACTTTACATTATAATTTAATCCTGTAATTGTATTTGGAATTCTAATTCACAATAGATTTTGAGTTCACAAACAGAAGTATTAAGTTGAGAAGAGCTAGAACAAAACTCTGAATCTGGGGTCAAGGGGTCTCCCCTCATCCATCCAGCCAGTCATGCCATCATAGAAGGCTATCAGATTGGTCAAGAATGATTTCCCCTTGGTGAATCCATGTTGACCACTCTCGATAACCTTCTTTTCCTCCACATGCTTAGAGATAGACCCCAGAATAAGCTGTGCCATCACCTTTCCAGGGATGGAGGTGAGGCTGACTGGCCTGTTGTTTCCTGGGTCCTCCTTCTTGCCCTTTTTGAAGACCAGAGTGGCATTGGCTTTCCTGCAGTTCTCAGGCGCCTCTCCTGTTCACCATGACCTTTCAAAAATGATGGAGAGTGGCTTAGCAATAACATCTGTCAGCTCCCTCAGCACTTGTGGGTGCATCCCATCAGGGCCCATGGATTTGTGGGTGTCGTATTTGCCTAAATGATCTCTAAGCCAATCCTCCTCAACAAAGGGAAAGTCTTCCTTTCTCCAGACTTTCTCTCTTACATCCAAGGTCTAGCATTCCTGCGAGCCGGCCTTAGCAGTAAAGACCGAAGCAAAGAAGGCATTCAGTAACTCTGCCTTCTCTGTATCCTCCATCACCAAGGCACCCACCTCATTCAGCAGTGGGTTGACATTTTCCCTAGTCTTCCTTTTGCTACTGGTGTACCTGAAGAAGCACTTCTTGTTGTCCTTAACATCCCTTGCCAGATTTAATTCCAAGTGGGCCTTAGGGTTCCTTGTTGTGTCCCTGCATACTCTGACAATGTTCCTATATACCTCCCAAGTGGCCAGTCCCTTTTTCCACATTCTGTAAACTTCCTTCTTCCCTTTGACTTTTCCCAGCAGCTCCTTGCTCATCCATGCAGGTCTCCTGCCTCCTTTGTTTGATTTCTTACTCACAGGGATGCCCTGATCTTGAGCTTGGAGGAAGTGGCATTTGAATATCAACCAACTCTCTTGGGCCTCCTTACCTTCTAGTGCCCTAGCCCATGGCATTCTCCCAAGATCTTTGAAGAGGCCAAAGTTAGATCTCCTGAAGTCCAGGGTTGTAACCCTACTTATTACTATGCTCCTTCCACACAGGATCTGGAACTCCACCATATCACGGTCACTGCAGCCAAAGCTGCCCCCAACCTTCACATCCCCAAACAGTCCTTTGTTTATTAGTACAAGGTCCAGCAGCACACCTTTCCTCACAGGCTCGTCCACCATCTGTGTCAAAAAGTTATCATCAGTGCTCTGCAGGAACCTCCTAGACTGTGCATGCCTAGCTGTGATGCCTTTCCAGCAAATATCAGGGTGGTTGAAGTTCTCCATGAGAACCATGGCCTGTGATCATGAGGCTACTCCAGCTGTCTGTAGAAGGCCTCATCGACTTCCTCTTCCTGATCAGGTGACCTGTAGTAAACACCTACAACAGTGTCACCCATATTAGCCTGCTCCTTAATTCTTACCCAGAAGTTCTTGACTTGTTCTTCATCCTCCCTTAGGCAGAGCTCGATACATTCCAGTTGCTGTCTCACATAAAGAGCAACTCCACCACCTCACCTTGCTGGCCCGTCTTTCCTAGAAAGTACATAGTCATTCATGACAGCAGTCCAGTCATGCAAGCTATCCCACTATGTCTCTGTAATTGCAATGAGATCATGGCCCTGCAACCACACACAGATCTCTAGTTCTTGTTTCTTCCTCATGCTGTATGCGTTGGTGTACAGGCATTTCAGAGAGGTAATCAAGCATGCAGGTTTCCCTGGAGGGGTGCAAGAGGATCCACCATAGCCATACACACCTTTGAGGTTGTTTGCCTTCTGGTTCTTGTCTTGGGAGGCAGCTAAGGAAAATTTGTTGCTGTTCTGGTTGGCCTGGCTTATTCCCCAGTTGGATGGGACAGCATGAGCACTGCCATTGTGGACCCTTCTCCCCAAGTCCTTCAGTTTAAAGCCCGCCTCACTAAGTTGGTCAACCTGGAAAACAGGGTGCGGCACATCAGCCAGGTTATGATGCAGCAGTTTGCGTGGGAGGGCACACAGGGAGGGCCCTGCAACCTGCTTGTATGTCCACAGCCCAGGGAAGTGCTCTAGGTCTCTGCCAAAATGGTGGGCACCGGCCTCAGAGCTAAAATCAGTGTTCCTTCAAAGAAAGCCTGACAAGGAGGTTATCAAGAGGTCTGAGTCAGTCTCTTCACAGTGGTTTATGGTGGAGGGACAAGCGGATACAAGGAAAATCTTTTTCCTCATCAGGACAATCAAGCAGAGTAGCAGATTGCCCAAGTGGTTATGAAGTGTTCAGCCTTGAACATTTTCAAGACCCTACTTGATAAAGCACTGAGCAACTTGGTCTGACCTCGTGGCTGGCCTAGCTCGGCAGGACCTTCCAGCCTGTCTTATTCTGTGGTACTGTGATTTCAGCATGCCACAACATTATCTAGTACTGAGATGTCAGACAATAGCAGGGGATAGAGATGATGAAAATTTAGAGGGAAATAAATGTACAGCTATATGCAACTTGTTATTAAACCAAATCTACAGGCATTTGAATTGTTAGAAGCTTAGCTTTGACTATCCCATGACCAGCAAAGATACCTTGGCTAAGAATTTAGGAAATAGCATTATCTTGCATTGATCACTGGAAAGAAAACCTGTGGAGACACTTTATGAAACATCATTGATCAATTTCTGTATTTTAGTTATAGAGGGAAGAATAAGTCAAAGAAGCACATATTATCCACATTTTTTCTAACTATCCTCTTCTCTTCCCCACTGTGTAACCTCTGAATTTTAATACTTTATTCATACCAGCTTGTATATATCCAAACAAGCTTGTGCAGATATATGGCTCCTTTCTGCCCTCTGACTCAAGGGAGTGGCTAAAAGCTACTAGAAAACATAAACCAATTAAAAACAAATTAAGAACTCAAAAGAGCATGCATAATAAGTATCACTTTCAAAGAGAGATGGGAGCAAAATTCCCAGTCTATTTTCAGATGTAGACTCCTCCCAATACTCCCCAAATCCTTGCATCTAGGGGTTTAGCTGTGGGTTCATCTATAATGTCATGCAACCTAGCAGTATATTGAAGCTTAAAAAGTCAGGGTAAAACATTTCAATATCTTTCTAATGATGATTAATTCCTTTTGTATTCATTTGAGTAACATTAATCAGAATGAATTCATTTAGTGTGAACGTGGATAGAACATTTAATTTCTTCTGCATTTCAGGAGAGTCTATTTAAATGAATAATTGTACAAAAATGAATAGCAGAAAGGAACAGAAATTTTGCATGCCAGCCATAAATTTTACAATAAAATAACATAAATCTATGAGTGGTTTATTTGTTCAACTTTAATAAGTGACACGTTCACTGGATGTATATATAGTATAGGAAACATACAGTCCTGTGCCATGGGAAACATACAAATATGAAGTTAGCTTGTGTCCTCACACACATTGTTGTATTATTTCAGCAGTATCAATCAATAAGAACTTCAGAGAAACATAAAAACCAAATCTACCGTTTTTTGTTTAAAACTGATGAATTGCCAGAATTATGCAGTAACTGTTCCATAAGAAAATCTTAATACTTTAGAGCATACCCTGACAGAGTTCTTCAGATAATGCTTTTATAACTATCCAGTCACTTAGGAATTGCCACTTTCTTCCCTTTGTATTTTTTTTTTTTCCCCAGCCCCTGTCTTCTAGTGTTCACCTTAGGCTGACCAACATTTGAGATTCTGATGCAGTTTCTGAAATCCTTACTTCCATGCAAAAGCATCTTATTTTTTAAGTAGACCTACTGAAGGGACTACCTTTCAAACAAACTGTTAGCCAGAACTGCAAAGGTATGAGACCCAGACCCTTGTAAACCACATACATTACGCAGGTAATGTAAACAAAGCCTTAGCAAATCTGGTTCCTAAAACTAATGGCACGGAATACAATTTATTTTGCTATGGAATTTCTTATATTGCAAAAAAGTATAAATGGGGTAGATTTACCTTACCCAGCTCCAAGTGACTAATGACCAGGTGTCTCATCTTTCCTAGAAATGAAGAACAACAGATAAGATGTAGAATATGTTCTTCCCTCTACTGACAAAAAGGCAAAAAAACTTTCAGGTGGTTAAAGTTAACATTTTAACTTCACCTTGAAATGCTATTCAATAAGTGCAGCTGTGCGAGGGATTTCCAAATTTTCAGCTTAATCACATTGTATGATTTATTTCCTTAATCTTGAAACTGTATCCAACGTTTTTTGCTTCAGCTGTGAAGGACCATCCATATCATCCATATTCTGGATCGTGTAAATTTCAATAAATTCAGGGCTAAGAAAACAGCAGTCAGATTAAGACTTATCTTTTGACATATATTATATCTGTGTTTCTGTAGTTTTTAAGATAGGAAACTTTATAGCAGAAAAACTCAAATATTGTGACAGCCTTCTGGATTTAGAAAGTAGTTCTGTAATTCATGACAGCTTCTAACAAGTCACTCCAAATCTCTGTGGATTTGGAAGAAGTGTAACATTTACATTGTTGAGCCATTCAGCATATTGCATGTAGCCTACAGTGCTGATTTGCTTAGACTTGGTTTCCAGTGTGATGGATTACAACCATAATGATGTCATTAGTTCAGTCTCGCATTCTTTTAGACAGAAAAATAATGTGGATTTGTAAGCAAGCTGAATATCACTTTGAGCTTCAGGGGTCCAAATGCTCACATTTCAGTGAACAAAAAGAAAGCAAAATTATTTAATGAAATGTGAACAAAGGCTTGTTACCACCTTCTCTGTGAAACGTATAGCTAAGGAGAGCAAAAAGCTAGTTAATACAATGTATTTTTACAACATATATTTTGCAGTGCTGATAAATTATTGCAGCTCAGACATATTTCTGTTTTGCATTCCGAATAGTGAATATTAAAGAAAAAAATCCTAACATGCTTTATTTCCTATTCTTGCTGGTGACACAAGGATGTGTTTAATATACTGTGGAAAGAGAATGGAATCAGCAGCTGCCTTACCTGGGAAACAAACTTAGTGTGCAGGCAAATCCTTGATTGCTCAATCAAAGAGGAGAGATGAAGCATATACTACCCTCAAATGATAACAAGAAACTGGGTAGGTTCATTACTGATATACCCAAGTTCTTATCAGCATATTTTGTAGCCTACTCCTCTCAGGGCATTTACAAATCTTGAGTAATCTGACAGGGGGTGATTTCAACGTCGTTGCCAGGGTCTTGTAAATAATCTTAGTGGGGTATGAGGGGGAAGGAAAGGGAAATTAAGACTCTGAAGGGCAGCTTCTCAGACGGCAGCTTGCAATGACAGTTTGACAGATTTTCTGGTGTTGTGGAAGAATTATATGCAATAACTATATGAATTGCTCACTTTCCTCCAAGGATTACATATTTTTTAAAGTGTCATAAATACAAAGCTGTGGGAAGCATTGCTAGGTAGGAAAATATAAAATTCTATTTTATTTCCCTTGCAACTCATTTGCATAATGTAATCTGGAGGGTTGTGTTTATCAGTGGTGGGAAGACAGCTTAAACAAATGTTCAACATATGTATATCATCAGCAGCAAAAGGTCATGGTCTTAGCAGGCAGCTAAAAAAGTAAACTAAGGCCAGCATGTCTGCATTCTCCCTGCATCATATTGACAGCAAATAATAGGTCCCTAACAGAATATCTGTCAACTTGGAAACATTTACTGAGCATTTTGTTCTGGCTGATATAGACTGTTCAAGTGAGTCATTATACTGGGAGGCAGCTACTGCCATTTCAAAAAGTATCTTGAGACTACAGCAATTTCATATCACTGTAATTCAACAGCAACTAACTAGCTAACTAGCTAAGTGCCACACAGTCCATCCACTATGACTGTTTCCATGGCAATTGGATACTTGGGCATTTTATTGAAATCCACTAGTTAAAACCTGTTTGCCAGACACCGCTAAGGACTAGGCAGTAATCCTCAGCCTTTTCCTTTCTACAGATTGACCAGCAGGCACACTGAATAATTAATTTTCATGGTTTCCAGATTCATAGTATACGATTCTGACTATTCACATCACAAAAGTAGGTTGATAGTTTGTTTTTCTGACTCCCTTTGTTCCTTGCATTCAGTGTGAAACATATTCTAGTTACTCCCCTCACCTCCTTACACTGACATACACCAGTAAAAATAACTGCGCAACTCACCATGTACAGGATCTCATACAAGGAGCTATTCCACCTCTGATACTGGCCAATGCATCTGTTAAAGGATTTAATGAAGAATTTCAAAGCCAGTGTCTTCCCAAAAAGAAGGTTTATTTTACAATTTGTGTTATCTTTTGTCAACCCACTGTGATTTCTGGGTGTAAAACAACTTTGGTTCATGGGAAAGGTTATAAAATGAGCCATAGCCATGTTGAGAACGAAGCAGGGAACAGGACAAAGGCAGGAAGGAATGAACTGTCCACTTTCTTTGATAAACCAAAAACAAGTGTTGCAACAATTACTTTCTGTGTCTGTTCTTACTCAGCCTTTCTTCTAAATGATCTGCTTATATGCCAGAAAGCAAAAAACAGGTCCTGGTTTTAATCTCATATTCCATCTGCTTCTGGAATTACTGCTAAGGGCAGGTGGCAAATGAGTTCGTTCTAATTTTCCAATTTTCTCCATGGGACAAATTCTGCCTCCTTGTTCAGGCTGAGTAGTTCTTTACCAGCCCTTGGGACAGAGTAAGGAATAGCTCAAGCTGAGTACATGTGACAGAACCTGACTCAGTATGAAATGAGGGCATGCACGGTTTAATGTTACATGTGTGATGCGCTCAATTTATTATGAGACAATTATTTTAGTTGGAAGATTTCAGTACAATAAACTGGAGCATGACTTAAAGGCATTTGTTTTATGACTAGTCTGTTTAGCGGCATGTCTACATGCAGTTGTTTCGGTACCTGCTAATATGATTGTGTTTTGCTGAATATAATGCTTTGAAAAGTTGCATTTCAAGCAAGAAGGATCTTTTTTCACAGTCTCAGATTCTAATCAAGGAAACATTATATAAAAGAAATTGCAACTCCAGACCTATATCCATCAATCTAATTTGTGGATACCAAGATTTTTACTGACATTTCAATGAAAATCCAAATCAGGTACATACATGATTGATTCATACATCTTCAGACACACATCGATACATATGCATTGGTATATATATGCGTACATATATATGCATGCATATAAGCATGATATAAGTGTATACAAAGTCTCTGACAAAGGAGACATGAGTGATTTTCAGTAGGTTTATTTGACATAATAATAATTCATTGATCTCTCTGCCTTATGGAGGCCTGATAATAGAATAGCCCAAGGGGAAGAAACCATGCCAGGATCCTAGATCAAAGGGTTTAGCTCTTTGCTCACATAGGTGCTGAATCCATGGTGTATTTCCAAGTAAAAGTGCCTGCAGCAACGTTTCCTAATTACAGGTTGTGTTCTACTGTTTCCAAACAGGGTGAAAGTGACAGAAGTTTAACTGTGAATAATTACACACTTGAATAAGTATGTGATTAGCCCTATTTGTTGTGGTTGGGACTAGAGTGACAGGACAAGAATGGAGTGATTGCATTATTTACAGCTTAATTGTAGACAAGTAATTACTTATGTAAGCTGGTGCTGTGGGGTCAGGAAATACATGCCTGAGAATGTCTAGGATTTGAATGGAAATTTCAGAAATTGGGTTTCTAAATGATATAGCAGAAGTGAAAATTCTATGGATTTATCTAATTATGGAGGAGTTTTCTTGAATTAAATGTCTTGGAATGCTAAATGTCTTGTTCTCTTGAAACCAAAGATTAGATGAAATCTTTACAAGCCATTGCTTCCAGCCTAATAAATCACAAATGCCACCTAGTGGCTTTTGCTATCTAGTGAATCATTGAGTACTTGCCAAAAAAAAAAAAAAAAAAAAAAAAAAAAAAAAAAAAAAAAAAAAAAAAAAAAAAAAGTTTTTAAAAAATCTAGAGTTTTACCAGCATGTTATTCCCATTGATGTGCATATGGTTGATGAGATTGTCTGTGAACATTTTTTTCCACTTAGTTCCCAACTACATTTTATTTGCATTGGATCAGATCGTGATAATCTTACTCATGTTGGCAAGTAGTAGTGAATAATCCTATTAAAATGTAGTTGAACTCCCTGTCTTGGAACTGTGTTTTAACTGTGTGCTTTCCATGCCAAGTAGAAGGTGATTCTGATTTACAAAGGGAGACCTTAAGTTAGTAATAAGGTTAGCTAAGTTAAGTTAGTGCAATTAACATGCCCTAATGTATTAATATTTGTCTAAGCCTGCTCATCCATGTAAGTAAAGACTTCAGTTTTTACTTGTATAATCCATTTTCAGAATGACAAAGTATTCCAAAATGAGAATCAAGGCCCAGGAAGAAAGAGAGAGAGAGAGAGGAGGNTAGGGCCCCTCCCCATGCAAGGGGAGACAGGACACATGGAAGGAAGGAAGGAAGGAAGGAAGGAAGGAAGGAAGGAAGGAAGGAAGGAAGGAAGGAAGGAAGGAACCCAAGCTGATTATTTTGTGGGAAAATAATTGCAGTATGATGGACCTGTTACTTGACCAGTCTGTGTTTGATCCTTTTGAAATTCATGACAGCGAACTTACAGGATCAGAATAAAAAGTTTATTAGTTGTAATCATGGTACGCTGATAGTGCTGTGTCTCTGTATTTCCATATCTTTCCAAACAATTACTTGTGTTCAATTTCTGATGGATGTCCATATGTGAAAAGGATTTTGCAAGTGTTGTTTGTTTTTTTCTGAGACACCAAGGGCTTGGAAATCTCAGAAGCACTACGAACTGAGTTGTGTGCAGGACTGCAAGCAAATGTTTTTAAAAAATCTCTCATTTGTAACCTGATTCAGCAAATAGGTTTAAACTGAAACTTATCAAAGTTTTATAATCTGACACAGTTATTTGGCACACTCTATAGAAAAAATGTTAGTGACTTTCAAAAACTTTTTAATAGTTAATTTGCTTTGACAAAATGTGACTAAAATTCAACTGTCAAAAATTGTCAAAACATGGCTAAGAGTGTTGAATTAACCAGGATTTTTTTTTTTCCTACCAGTGATATGTACACTCCCTTGATTTCAAAACTTGAAAATAATACCAATGATAAATTACAATTAAGTGACATAGCTGTGCAATGTTTTACGGTGTAAAATATTCAAGGATATATATTTGGTTAAGGATTTCTAAGGAAGCTTAATGTTATTTATACTTATATGAAATTTTAGTGGTACCTAACTGCTCGAGGTGCTTTGTCTCCCAAAATCAAGCAAGGCTGAGTAAACTGAATCCACTCAGAGCTGTTCCCTCTGAAACAATTGTTTCACAAGTGCTTTTGTGCAACATTGTGGAGTGGGGATGAGGCATTTGTTTTTACTTCAGACTCATTACTGATACTATCTATTAGTAAAAATTTTCTAAGGAATCTTCTACATTTCTTTATGGTTTGACCCTAGAACCTTCATATGTCTCCATCCTTATATTCTTTTAGTGTATGTGTATCTTTAAGCAGGAGAATAATTTCATTAAATTAATTTCATGGGAGCAAGTCCAATTCTTTCAGAGATTTTAATATAACTGGAATTATTTTATTTTTCAGTGTGAGGGAAAGGATACAGAGGTTCAAGAAAGTTAGGTATCTTCCTCTCCAAAGTCACATAACAACTCAGTGAGTGAATATAATACAAAATATTACCTCTGTTATTGTTTCTTTTCTTTGTGAAGGCTACAGTTTTTTTTTTTTTAAAAGCAGTATGCTTCTAGTTATTGAAAGGGATAGCTGATGCATATACCAGTATAGGTGTTCACTTTCTTAAAGACTTAAAATTAAAATTACACTCTAACATCTCAGATCTGTCCCTGCTCTTATTGTAACATGAAAAAACCCCACAAAATACTCCAAAGCCTTGCTTAGCTCATGAAGCTTTTTAGAGTTAAGAGATGTAACTTTTCGGATCTAAATAATTCGTAATGGGTATATTTGCTTTTATGTTCCTTTTATTTTGCTACTGTTGTGGAAACTCTGCATGGTCCTGTATTACCGATCAATGAGCAGAGAGAACCACTGAACATACCCAACAGAATAAATGCTAAATTGCTACCAAGTCTCATAGCATAGCCTGTCCTTTAATCATGTACTTTGAAGTTCTGTAAAATAGCACAATATATAGGAAAGCCCATATTGTGCTTTAAAATTGAATCTGAGGTAATAGAGTACAATTTTTTAAAGTGCAAATTGTTTTACAGATTGGCTGTACATCTTTGTACAAAGAAAACAACAGATGACAGCTTTTGGTCAAGCAATTTAGAAAACAAGAGCAGCTTTTCCAGATGGACACAGTTCCTTGTCATGGAGTATGGGTACATATGCCTCTCCAGCTTTCTTGTAGGCCCCCTTTAGGTACTGGAAGGATGTTATAATGTGTCCCTGGAGCCTTCTCCAGGCTGAACAACCCTAACTCTCTCAGCAGGTCTTCATAGGCGAGGCGCTCCAGCCCTCTATGGTGCATTAAGAAAGTGTGGCCAGCAGGTTGAGAGAGGTTGTCTTCCTCTTCTATCCTGCCCTGGTGAGGCCACATCTGGAGTGTTGTGTCCAATTCTGGGCTCCCCAGTTCGAGAAAGACAGAGAACTACTGGAGACAGTCCAGCAGAAGGCTACAAGGATGATTAAGGGCCTGGGACATCTTTCTTATGAGGAAAGGCTGAGACCTGGGTCTATTTAGCTTGGAGAAGAGAAGACTGAGAGGGGATCTCATCAATACTTATAAATACTTAAAAGGTGAATGTCAAGAGGATGAGGCCAGACTGTTTTCCGTGGTGCCCAGTGAAGGGAGAAGAGGCAATGGGCACAAACTGGAACACAGGAAGTTCTACCTGAACAAGAGGAAAAATGTCTTTACTCTAAGGGTGACCGAGCACAGGAACAGGCTGCCCAGAGAGGCTGTGGAGTCTCCTTCTCTGGAGATATTCAAAATCTGCCTGGACACAATGCTGTTCAACCTGCTCTAGGTGATCCTACTTTAGCGGGGGGTTGGACTAGATGATCTCCAGAGGTTCCTTCCAACCTCTACCATTCTGTGGTTC
Organism: Aramus guarauna; assembly: GCA_013400195.1. NCBI lineage: Eukaryota > Metazoa > Chordata > Aves > Gruiformes > Aramidae > Aramus > Aramus guarauna. The sequence continues at coordinate 734,711 of VXBL01007712.1, forward strand.
TATTACCATCTTCATGGCCCACCTCCTCTGGTTTCGCTCCAACAGGTCCATGTACTTTTTAGGATGGGGGCCCCAGAGCTGAACACAGTACTCCAGGTGGGGTCTCACAAGAGTGGAGTAGAGGGGGTGAATCACCTCCCTTGACCTGCTGGCCACGCTTCTTTTGATGCAGCCCAGGACATGGTTGGCTTTCTGGGCTGCAAGCACACTTTGCCGGGTCATGTTGAGCTTTTCATTCACCAACATCCCCAAATTGTTCTCCTCAGAGCTGCTGTCAGTCCATTCTCCACCAAGCCTGTTTTCTATGGCTGCAGTGGGTTATATATGATGCTACTAATAACAGTAATTGGAATCTTTGTCATTTTTCTTGACCTATATTATTTCTGGCATCCCCCCTGCTCCTGCTTACTCATGGTTTTTCTTTCTCCCCCCTCTTGTTTCCCTCATGTATGCTAATTTGTTATGGAAAGTAAAATGAACAGACATCTGGTAATAAATCTTGCATGGTATTAATTTTTTTCTCACATATTTCCTCCTTATTACTTTGTCATCTGACCTTGTTGGAATATATATAACTGATACATTTATTTACTTGGAAAATCTTAGGAACAGGGACTATGTTATATTGTGAAGTGATTGAAAAAAACATTCAGCTGGGTTTTAACAGAATATATATATAGTTCTTGTAATTATTAAGTATTATTTAAAGGCTAGCCAGAGATCTCTGAAACTAATCAATATCTTACTATATTACTACACAAGCTAACAGTACGATGTTGTTCGTCAATGTTCACCTTTAATCAAAACATCTTCATACCTGGTATCTCATATCAATAAACTCTGGGCTAAATCCCCAGAAGATTTAATTTTGTGAGGGCTTGTTCACAGTAATAAATAGGGGAGTCTTTAGTTACACAAGTGACTGAGTGGCTGACTTCTTTACTGCAAGTCCACACTTTAGAGTGGATAGGACTAATATGTTTAGTGTTATCTCATCTAATATTGGGTTCTCATATTGGATTTTTCATGTAGCCCAAGGCAACTTTAATAAGAATCAACAGAATGGGTCCTGTGGTTATTAGCTCACGTTGACCACTTAGTCTAGGATCCCAATCCATAGTAGTCACCCAACAAGAGCATGATGTAGTTTCCATCTATCTGGGCAGTTTATAATTCCATATTGTGAGCAAGGAATGTATTACTGTATTTCTTTTTAAAATGAACTTGCACTAAGATTGTCCTTCAGACATGGAAGTAGGGCATAGTCCACTAAGATAGAGATGAGAACTGGGCTTCAAGAGCAATAAAATCATAAGCTATTTTGTGTTTATGCCATAGCTCCTGAATACCTATAACTTTTGTTCATATTGTGTTTTCTTAACATACAGTGCAAACTTCAGGTAATCTGCCTTGTTTCCACTTACAGTAGAGAGAAGAAATAGGCCATGGGAGTGTTGGAAATCAAAACAGGAAGATGTGGTGGAAGTGGTGAACTGGAAGACTTCCAATAATAGCTGAAATGCTTCTAAAAGCACAGCAAGAAGACAGAGCATAGGGTTAAGTTCTAACCCACATGTTGAGCAGAGCTTCTAGCTTTGGGCTGAATAGCTGCCACAAACTGGCAAAAGAGTTTTTAAGGCAAGTGATTGATGTATCCGCTGTTGAGGGTGATCTTAAACATAGTCCTAACTATTGGAATACATATCTAATCATACTTCTGAAAGACATCTGGCTCCTAATCATGTTTACAAAGTTCCTAAAAACATGCAGTGAAATAAAACTCTTACTAGCTAAGAAAATCTCCAATATTTAAGAATTCTTCACTCATTCATATTTCTGTGGCTTGAAAACAACTGTTAAACATTGATGTATTCAGTTAAAACACTTTAAGTTCTATGAGCAGTCAGGACACAAATAGTCTTTGGCCTTAAAATTATTTATTCAGTCTAATAAGCAAATACATTAAGAAAACTACTGCCACTTAATTTGCCTCTGTATATCAATTCATTTTTATTTAATTCATAGAATCATAGAATCATAGAATATCTCAAGCTGGAAGAGACCCATAAGGATCATTAAGTCCAGTTCCTTGCTCCTTGCAGGGCTACCTAAAACAAAACCATTTATCTAAGAGCATCATCCAGACACTCCTTGAATGCTGTCAGATGCCATGAATGCTCCCCTGGGGAATCTGTTCCAGTGAGTGACCACTCTCTCAGTGAAAAACTTTTTCCTAATGTCCATTCTGAACTTCCCCTGCTGCAGCTTCATTCTATTTCCTTGTGACCTATCCCTGGCCACCAGAGAGAGGAGATCAGCACCTCCCCTTCCACTACCCTCCTTGAGGAAGTTTTAGACTGCAATGAGGTCACCCCTCAGCCTTCTCTTGTCTGAGCTGAATAAACCAAGTCACCTCAGCCGCTCCCTGTAAGTCTTGCCCTGGAGACCTTTTGCCATCTTGGTCACTTTCCTCTGGACACACTCTAATAGTTCCATGTCTTTCTTATATTGAGGTGCCTAAAACTGCACATGGTATTTGAGATGGGGCACCACCACTGCAATGTAGAGTGGGACAATCGCCTCCCTTGACTGCCTAGCTATGCTGTGCTTGATGCATCCCAGGACACGGTTGGCCATTTTGGCTGCCAGGGCACACTGTTGACTCAAATTCAAACCCATAGATCTCTTTCCATGGGGCTGCTCTCCAGCCTCTCATTCCCCAGTTTGTATGTATAACCAGGATTACCCCATCCCAGGTGCAGAATTTGGCACTTGCTCTTGTTAAATTTCATATGGTTGATGATATCCAGAACTCTCTGTAAGGCCTCTCTACTCTCTGCAGCTCCTCCTAATTTAGTATCATTGGCAAACTTACTTATGTACATTAAAAATATTTCAACAGGGAAAAAAAAAAAAGGTTTCATGCATAAATAACAAAAATTTAGTGAGAATTCAAGAAATAGTAATGAAGTCTACTTAAATACATGTGATACCTGTTATTATTAATTATGCTAAATATTGTTATGATTAGTAAGTAAGTAAGAGTAAACTCTAGCTTTGCCAGGCCAAACATGGAGTAGTGGTGCACCAAAGAACCTGCGGTATAAACAGATAAGGTGGATTTAAGAAAGAAGAGAAACAAGACATCTGAACTACATGCTGTCAGAAAATGTCTTTCTGGGTCTTTGGTGGAGGTAGCAGTCCAGGTAGGAGGCAAATAGGTTAATTAACTAGAAAGAAAAGCAAGTTCTGTGTCAGCAGCAGAGAAAAGAAAGGGGGGTGGGAGGGTAAGCAAGTAAGCAGAAGGTAAGCAAGCAAGAAAGAAAGAAAAAGTGCTTGGAGACATAGGCTAAAATACAATTGTGTCTGCTTTTCCATTTTTAATCACTGGCATTTTTCTTTAGCCAAGTGTTTAAGAGACAGAAGACATTTATGTTATGCTCTAGGCTCTTCCTTTCTCTAGGTCAGAAGGTTCTCTGTGATGGAGATTATGCAGATCATAATTAATTTATGACACAGTTGAAAATATCTTGCTAACTAAAGTTATTTAGATCAGTGCAGCTAAAAAAACCCCCAAACCACGCAACAGAGTAAATACTACTTAATTGCTTCTGCAATGAACCCACTAACCATTAAGCCAATGATGACAGCTTTCAGTTCCTATAAAAAAACCCAAACAAACAAACAAACAAACAAAGAAAACCACCCCATAAACAATCAAAAAATGACTAGTTGTTACATATATGTGCTACTCACTTCTCAGTTTGGATGGTATACTGCACAGATTGATAGAAACCAGTATTATTTAACTCATGATATATGTTGGCATTCTTGTCTGAAATGCTCTTAAACCTTTCTGCTCACAAGTACCTTTTTTACCACATGAGAATATCAGTAATTGAAAATGTTAATTAATGAATATTTTTACACTTACAAGTTATATTTGCTTCTTCCTAACTCTTGTCGCAGAATGTATTAATTTGTATATTCCTAATATATCCTCTATTTTTAGTGGGTCTACTCCAGTTGAACTCTTTTTGCCTTTTTTTTTTTTTTGGGGGGTGTGTGTGTTTTGGTTTGTTTTTTTGGCCTCTTTATCCAAATATCTATATAGTTATCTGTAAAATTTGACTATGTACTATGATACTATATACATTCAAATAAAAAATGAAATTCAAAGCTTTTTCCTGCTGGTCTAAAGGCATGGCACCTCTCTGCAAGTGGAATCATAAGCAAATAATGAAATATAGGCCAGACACAGACTGAAATACATCATAAGAGAAACAACTGATATTAATATATCCTTCAATACTATCAGATGAGAAGGAATCAAAATGCAGTCACATAGAGGGAGCTACCTTAAGTGGATGTTAGACAAATTCCTAGTTCTTTTGCATGCCATAATGAAAACAGAACTGTAGGGGTCATATCAGGGACTTCATTCTGGAAAAAACCACTTCAATTGTGGAAGTTTCATGAATATTTTAACATAAACTTCACCAATCTGAAATCAGATTTAACCTCTTTTTTTAAAGGGAGTTGTCAGACTAAGTATATGGCAAATATCTATTGCATATGTTTTGCTTCTTTAGTAAATCCATTCATTTTATGTTGTTGAAGGGAGTCATTTTGCTGTTAGGAGCTACATTACAGGTACCTAAAGAATGACATATAATTTTTTATTTTTTTTTAGTGGATTTACTTTGAAAAGCAGCACATAATGTAAGAGGCATCAGACTGGAAACTGGCTTTTTGCTTGCTGCCTAATGCCATTCCCAGGGTACCATCCTTCTCATGCTTGTGACAGTGGATATATTTCACTCCTTGTTGCTTTTCAGTGCGAACAGTAAATAAATGAAAATTCCTTTTCTCTGGTCATTCCCATAAATGTGCTCACTGCCTTTGCTTATCTAGCACGTATAGGCAAGTTGGCACTCTTCCCAGCATGAGGAGCATACAAACGCTGGCAGCTATAGGGCTGTGGCACAAACAGCCAAGCTGATTTTCACAAATGGACACACAAATGCTTAGGTCTCTCTCTGTTAGAGAGTCTAAATCCCAGAAAGTATTCCAAACAGCTGGTCTGCTATTGTCCCAACTTTGCCTTCACTGAGCAATAAACCAAGTATTATTTACTTTTTGTAATCACTGTGTTTATTTCTGCTTTGCAGTTGATACAAACATTGAAAATAGCTGGTCACAATATATTCACGATCCAGCTGCCAAATGACCACATGGATGCATCTGAGGCACTTTGCAGATTAAGGCACCGGGCACAATAATGTCACATATGGTTCACAAGCACAGGACCTGGACTGCAAAGGATCATGGAATGTAGATTGCAAAGCTGGCCTTGGGATGGCATTCAAAATGTATAGTAATATCTGATTATCAAACTCAGTGAAATACCCATAACTGATGGTGACTGAATGTTTTCTACACACTGGTACTGAAAAAAAAGGTTCAAGCCTAGCAAACCTTATAAAAACTCATTATCCTTTCTGTCCCTGCTGGCTCTGGGAAGCACATTGCAAAGTTATGCTGACTTTACGTGTTTGCCTTTTTCAGGTCTGTCTCTCTCTCTCTCTCCTTTATTAGGAGAGGTACTTGCTGAGCCTGAGTGAAGGGTAAGAAAGTTCTCACTAGGTTATTTACTGTAATGTTACCATAGCTACTTTCTTTTTTGGCAGTGCGAACTTCCACAGGTATATTATGGGCTTCATAACTACATTTTTCCTGCTAAACATTTCCATGTTCAACTCTTAAACACTCTTCTGGTAATTTTTCAGATTTTGCTCTTTTGGGTTAATTCAAGTAATCTACTTTTTCAGAGATGCATCTTGGCAGGGTTTTACACAATATAATCACACTCTTTATTTAACACTCCTTCTCTCTACTCTGGTTATTATTTTCTAGATCTGTGTGATTTGTGGTCTTTGGCTTTCTCTTTGATCGAATACATATATTATTTCACATTGTTATTCTTTTTATTGTTCTCTCTGGCTATTGCCAAAGTATTTCTTAGACAGCAATTAACAAAAATCTATATAATGCAAAGCAGGTAAAGAACCACAAGTTAGAGCATGTTAAGATGCTAATCCGAGATTTTGAGAAGCTAGATTCCACTAACTCTTGGTTACATATACTTGTTAAATGACCTTATCTGGGCACCTCTATTACCAAGATGGTCCTGACATCTTTGAACACAGTCAAGTGATGCCTCAGTCTATTCTGCTGGCTGTTTACCTGGGTACTGGGGTTCATAGCTCCAGAGAGGCTGTGGGACCTGCCACATGCCAAAGTGGACCCTCAGAAGTGGTGTTGGAGCTGTTACACCAGAAGGACTTGATTGGCAGAGAAGCTGAGGTGTAATCCTCACTATAGCCTGTCAATTTTACTCCCAGTGGTGTCAGAAATCTGCTTTTAAATCCGTGGTCAGCCTCCAGCAATTTTCCTGCATCTCCCCTATTTTTCCAGAGAAGATGTTTAAAAACATTAACCAAGTCTCAGAGTGGGAGAATTCGTGGATATGACTATTGCGATTACAATGTTTTCTTTTTATTCATCAAGCTACTGTTGGATGCGTGCTTTCTTCTCAGTTTGATACAAACCTGAATACCACGGGGATTTATTAGAATTCCATATGCACTGTGAACTCCAATTGCTGGGTAAGCAAAATCTCTCATAGTATAGTTTGCTCTAGGAGCTTTAGTCATGCATTCAATCAGAAGGGAAACCGAAATACTTTATGGGACATACAATGCAATCGGTGATTCCTCCCTGTAGAAAAGGGCTATGAGCCATTGTATCTAAAATGGCTACATGCTTCTGTACTGACTAACACAGGGACAAAAAATACTGAAAAGATCTGAAACATTTTTTAATTTCATTTTTACAAATCAAGATGTCAAGAATCAAATCTACTTGCCCCAAGATAAAATATTATTTTCAGAATTCTCTAAAACAAATTTGATCTTTTATGGAAAAATTGAAAGTTTAACATGGAAAATTTTTCATTATAAAAAGTTTGAGCAGAAATTTTCCAGAAGTTCAACAAGTTTATTTTAGCAATCTTTCAAATCACTGTCAGCTATCAATGCCTTTATTGATCTACTGTGGTAGTAGCAATGTTAAAAAGAGAATGTTAACAGATTAACTACTCTCAGATCTCATTCTTTCCCTTCTAACATTCTTCATTCATCATGAAATTAATGAAGTGTTATTAATGATTTTCTGCAGTCTTTACAATTAACACTGTACCTCAAATTGTCTCAGCTCAGAGAAAGTGAGACTTCTCTCATCTTGTATCTCCTTGGTGATGTAAACTGGCAGAAGAGATAGCAGCATGACTTAAATGTGTTACTGCTAAATACCCAAATCTTTGGATACAAATTAGTCAGAGGTGACATGAACATCACTAAATCACTTGTCTTTAGAATTCCACTGCATTATGTTGTGGTGAGCTATTAGGATGTGGATACCGTGAGTAAGGAACTATTCCTTTTATCCTTCTGAAATTATATCCATACTGTCTCTACTAAAATTGCTATACTGCAACTGCCATATTACAGTATTATAGTATAATACTAGTAATTGTTGAAATTGTTGAATTGCTGAAAAGTTGAAATTGTTGAAAAGTAAAGGTAGATAGTGCATGAAATTTCAGACGAGAGATGAGTTTATTAATATCAGTGGAAAGGGACTGCAGATGAAGATGGTGGTACAGAGAACTAAGGGTTAATGGAAACAGTGAAAGTGGAATCTATGTTTATGCAACAACATACAAGTCTGTTCCAGCAAGTCTCCCAGTGGCTCCACACATTCAGAATCAGGTTACACAGGAGGAAGAAGAGAATTGAGTTAGAAAGTAAAGGAGAAAAGAAGAGGGAAGTATAACAGATGAAAATGGTGAGACCTATGGTAGAAGAAGAGAAGCAGTAGGGGAGGCATTGAGGAAGAAATAGTTAATGAAGAGGAAACAGGTGTAGAGGCCAGAATTGTTTAATTCCTGACAATTCAAGACTATTTAACGTTCCATACTTTATTGCCTTCCTGATTTTTTAAATCTTGTATCTGCTTTAAGTTCCTTTCACATTTCTACTCATATTCTAAAGGCTTTTTTATCCTTTAAAAAAGCAGCAGACTCTGCTGTTTTTGCATAGTACATAAGTTATCATTATGTCAGAATTATGATAAGAGGCTGACTTGATTTATGTAAAAATAATACAGGTTTTTTTACCCCAAAGACAGCTAGAGAACACTAAGGGAATCATATAGATGAGGACCCAGAGTCAGCAGGATAATGAACTACTTTCTATGCATCTTTGGCAATTTGAGGTACACTCTACAGAAATAATTTTCTATGCATAATTCTTACAAACTCTTGTACATTGTACCATCTGCCCTAGAGGTCTATTTCCAGATCAATTTTTGATCTTTACAAAACATCACATAATATCACTGTCTATTAGCAAATAGTAGTTATATTTAAGCCCATTCTTTTGCAACAGAGAAAGCTGGTTACATGAATATGTACACTCACATGTATAGCTCTTTCCTGTTAGTGGTCTTTATACTATAGGTTAATTGATAATACAAAATGTTTGGTTTTTTTTGTTTGTGTTTTTTTTTTTTGTTTGTTTTTTTTTTTTCTTTCTCATCTTTAACAGATGTAGCAGGCCTTTTCAGAAGTAGTCTCAGTGGAAAACAGATTCTGGAAGTCTTTAAAGCCCTCTTTCTAAAAAGGTAGGAGAAATCTTTGGTAGGAGAGTATTCACTTCTCTTGTTTTTAAAGTCAGAAGCTCAATAAATGAAGACAGAAGTTCTTCAGTTTTGGAACTTGCTTCTTCCTCTTTGCTTGTTAGAAAGAGTTTGACTATATGACACACTTAGGACACGTGCACACAGATGTGCACAGATACCTCTCTCCCTAGCTTTTCTTTTCAAGTAATTAAAACCAAGATCAACAAAGTTGAACTGCAGAACACGATGGTTCTTTGATTTCTAACTTATAGACTGAATGGCCTTCAAGATTTTTATAAATTTCTCAACAAAATAAGCAAGGGAGAAGTATTTAGTTCCTCCCTGCAGTACTCCGTGAGAGAACAGGTCTTTGATCTTTAGCCAGAGATTGGAGCTACATATGATTTCTCAGCATTTCTCACTGAGAAAGAACTAAGGGCATTGGATAAAATTATCAGGCACCAGCCCAGGACAAACAAAAGGTACTTTTCACGTAATGCTTAACTAAACTGTAGCAATCATTAGTAACGGAATGTTGTGAATGACAACATTTCATAAGGATTCAAAAGTGATTAGATGTTCCAGTAGAAGCTGTTTTACACAAACTCCTGGGTATATTACGGAAACAATCTTGCCTTCGATAATCCTCCTCCACCTAATGTCTACTATCAGCCATTTTGGAGGCAGGAGACAGGGCTAACAGCATTTTTCATGTCAACACAGTCATTCCTATACTATGTTCCATGCTCACAAACTGGTGCGCAGAGTAAATTCTCCCACTTTCTGACACATGATCTCTTGATGATTATGCCAAATAGAATATTGTTTGGTGCATTTTATAAAACATTTGAGTAACACTAGCATTCTCAGGAATGAAAAGCACTATCACCTCATTCACTCCTTATATTAAAATATTAATTCTACTAAAATTTCAGAATAGTTATTTTTCATATGGGGCATTTTGCCTTTTGTGTTTTGAAAAGCCAGCTGTTCTCTCAGTTTCAGATGACCCCTTTCAGTATAATAAGAATATTACAGAACTTTGAAGGCTTGAAAGCACTGCTTGTTGCTATACTATACAAAATGATCATTTCAGTACATTGACACAGCATTCCTTTACCATGCATAACTCTGCGCTTAACATTTACATCATTAAATCTTAACATTCATTCAAACACATAATTTAATACAAGTGTTTTTCACATATACAGTCTTTCTATTTGATTCAAAGATACTTAAGACTTCAGAAGCAAAGTGCACATAATTTAACTCTTTGGTGATTCAGACCCAGGAAAACCTGATGCAATCATTTCATTTCAATTAAATTGTACATTCTTGTGTCAGGACTACCATTCATCTGCACATGCTGTTAAAAAATAATTTTAAAAAAGTGTGCTATATTCCCTGTGTTCACAGAATCAAAGAATGAAGTTTAAGGGACCTCTGGAGATCATCTTGTCCATCACCCTGATCAAGCAGAGCCATCTAGATCCAGTTACCCAGTACCATGTCCCTATCGCCAAGGATGGAAGCTCCACAAACTCACTAGGCAACCTGTACCTATGCTCAGTCACTTTCGCAGTAAAAAAGCATTTCCTGATGTTCAGACAGAAACTCCTGTGTTACATTTTGTGCCCATTGCCTCTTGTCCTGTTACTGGGCACCACTGAAAAGAGCCTGACTCTGTCTTCTTTACACCCTCCCTTCAGGTATTTATAGACATTGATGAGATTCCCCCTCCAAGTCACCTCTAGGCTAAACAGTCCCAGCTCTCTCAGCCTGTCCTCATATGAAAGGTGTTCCAGTCCCTTAATCACCTTCATGGCCCTTCACTGGACTCTCTCCAGTAACTCCAGTGCTGCGTAGAGGGGAAGGATCACCTCTTTTGACCTGTTAGCAATGCTCCTCCTAATACAGTCCAGGATACCATTGGCCTTTACTGCCATGAGGGCACATTGCTGGCTTGTGTACTTGTCCACCAGGACCCCCAGCTCTTTTTCTGCAAAACTGCTTTCCAGCCCTGCAGACTGGCATATATTGGTATATATGGCATATATTGGTATAACCCCAGCATATACTGGTGCACAGGGTTTTTCCTCCCTATGTGTAGGAGTTTGCACTTGCTCCTTGTTGAACTTCATGAGGCTCCTCTCAGCCCATTTCTCCAGCCTGTGGAGGTCCTTCTGGATGGCAGCACAACCCTCTGGCATCTCAGTCACTTGTCCTAGTTTTGTGTCATCCACAACCTTGCTGAGGGTACACACTGCCCTGTTATTCAGATGATTAATGAAGATGTTAAACAAGATATGACTCAGTATTGACCCCTGAGGTAAACTGCAAGTGAATGGCCTCCAACGCAACTTCAAGCCACTGATCACTACACTCTGGGCCTAGCCATTCAGCCAGATTTCAATCCACCTCACTGCTCATCCAGCCTGAACTTCACTAGCTTCTCTGTGAGGATCTTAGGGGTTACAGTGTTGAAAGCCTCACTGAAGTCTAGGTAGAGAGTATCCACCGCTCTCTTCTCACCAAGCCAGTCATTCTATCAGGGAAGGGTATCAAATTGGTCAAGTATGACGTTCTCTAGCTGAATCCATGCTGACAACTCCTGATGGTTTTTTGTCATTCATGTGCCTGGAAATGGTTTCCAGGATCAGCTGCTCCATTACCTTCCCAGCAGTTGAGGTGAGTCTGACCAACTTCTACTCCTTTTTGACCTTGAAAATAGGAGTGACATTTCCCTTCCTCCAGTCTTCAAGCACTTTTCTCAGTCATCATGATCAATCAAAGACTTTCAAGAGTGGCCTTATGATGACATCTGCCAGTGACCTCAACACTTGTGGGTGTATCGCATTAGGGCGCATGGATTTATGTAGATACAGCTTGCTTAAGTATTCCCTGACCTGGGAAGAGTACCTCCACAATGGCTTCCAGTAATGTTATGTCTTCCTTGCTCTTGCCTTTCCCTCTGGTCTCTGGGATCTGAGATTCCTGAAAATTGGTCTTGCTAGTATAGACTGAGACAAAGAAGGTCCTCAATACCTCAGCCTTTTTCATGTCCTGTGTAACCAAGTCCCCTGACTTGTTCAGCTGCAGGTGTACCTTTTTCCTAGCCTTCTTGTTGTCACCTGTGGACTTCTTGTTGTCTTTGACATCTCTTGTCAGGTGAAATTCCAGATGGGATTTGGCTTTCCTGACTTCATCTCTGGATACTCGGACAATGTCTCTGTATTGCTCTCAAGTGACCTGTCCTTGCTTCCACCATTTGTATGCTTCCTTTCTGTGTTTGAGTTTGGGGTTTGTTCATCCACGCAGACCTCCTGGCATTTTTGCCTGACTTCCTGTTCATTGGGATGGAACTCTTTTGAGCTTGGAGGAAGCGATCCTTGAGTATTAACCAACTTTCCTGGCCCTTTCTTCCTTCCAGGGCCTTATCCCATGGCATTCCACCAAGCAGATCTTTGAAAAGGCCAAAACCTGCTCTCCTGAAGTCCAGGGTTGTGAGCTTGCTTTTCCCCTTCTCTCTCCTGTCATGATCCTGAACTCCACTGTCTTATGGTCACTGCAACCAAGGCTACCTTTGACCTGTACATCCCAAATGAGTCCTTCATTGTTGGTGAGTTTGAGGCCCAGCAGAGCACCTCTCCTTGTTGGTTCCTCTATTAGCTGGGTGAGGAAGTTTTCACCAACACACTCCATCAACCTCCTGGATTGCTTATGCTCTGTTGTCCCTCCAGAAGATAGCGGGGTTGGTTGAAGTCCCCCATGAGGACAATGGCCTGTAAAAGTGAGAATGCTACTATCTGCAGAGTATAGGGCCTCATCCACTTGTTCTTCCTGGTCAGGCAGCCTGTAATAGAGACCCAGTACAATGTCACTCCATGTTTCTTCTGTTTCCCACAAGCTCTCATCTGGCTTATCATCCAGACAGAGCTCCATATATTTCAGCTGTTCTCTCACATAAAGAGCTACTCTGCCTCCTCGTCTTCTCAGCCTGTAAAGAGTCTGTATCTCCCCATTGCAACACGCCAGTCAAGGGAGCCATGCTGCCATGTCTTCATGATCCCAAAAGGATCATCGCCCTGCAGCTGCACATGGATCATGTGCATTCATGTGCATTCCTCATGTTGTGAGCATTAGTCTATGTGCATGTCAGAGTGTTACAAGGCAACATTCATTGTACTATCTTCAACTTATAAAACTCCAGCTAGCTTCACAATAATCAAAGACTCATGCTTGATTTTTAGTGGTGTTGCCAAAGCACCATTTTTTGACCTAGAAGTGTTTGATATTTTTATTGTATTTTATCTTCACCCGTAAACATCTTTGGTTCAAACCTGTTGTTAACCTGTTTTTGCATCCCTGTCCCATGCAAAGGTGCTTCAGTTTAAGTAGAGTGCAGCAAAGAAGAACCCATTCTAGTGCCAAGACAACTTGAAGAGGTAAGATGTGACCAAGGACTTGGAGGTTTTAAAAAGATTTGCTATCTTCAAACTTTGCCTTTACAAAAACAAAATAAAAGTACTGTCTTCATCTATTACTGAAAACTGTCAATCACACATCAAATAGAAACAAGCAGACACTTCTTAGGCCTCTAATATTATAACGGTATAAATCAGAGGATAATCATATTCATACTAAATGCTATTTTTAGTAATTTTGGTCCTTAATACATTTCAGTTGACTCCACGGGGCTCACAGATTAACCTGAATTTACTGGTATAAAGTGAGATAAATAAGAACATAGTTTTATTCATTGTTCTTTTCGTTCCTGTGTGGTCCTTTTAAAAGACTGAACATTCTGGGAAGGATGTTGAAGCATTTTCCTTCTCCATAACTGGACACTTTCCTTGAGAGTTTTGTACCCAAAATCTCAGCTTCAGGTTGCCTTGCAGTCCTTGTTGTTCTGGATACCATGAGACATGGCCGTACATGGAAATCTTCTGCACTGTTATTAGGTGAGAAGGCTGCACCCCCTTTCCCTGAGTTTGGGGTTAGGTGTTGTGATATTGTATTGCTCATTAATTAGTTGTTAGGCAGCTTGCTATAGTTGTCTCTGTGTAGGCACGAAGGCAGTGTTTGTAAAGAAATACAATTTGTTCCAAGCATAGCTGTCTGTCTTAGCAACCAAAGCCTGTGATGACATTTCTTCTCATTTTGAAGTCTTATTGCAATATTTTTCAGGAATTAGAACTGCACCTTCAGACCTCTCTGTGGTCTGGTTTAAGCTGTCTTTGGGATTATGTCTTCCTGTGAAATCCTGACTGCTGACAACAGGTACATTGAAATGGAAAAGAAATATCATCGCCTCAGGAATAAATCCCAGATGTATTGAAAAGTCAGCTTTCTCTGAGCCTATCAATCAGCAAGTCATGTAGGAGAGAATTCAGACATTACTAAGTAAACATGATGACTTGCTCTGTGCTGAAAATATTGATGTTGAATATTCAATATGTAATGAAATAATATGAAAATAGTTGTTTGGACTAATTTAAACACCTGTAACCAGAATCTTTCCCAGAAAGGAAGGTGAGCTACACATTGTGTAGTTTTATAGTGACACTTAGATATAACATCTACCTATGTCTTTTGGAAGCATCTGGAAAAGCAGAGGAATTGTGGGAAAGTGAGAAACAAGCAATGTGTTGCTTTCTTCTCATGTTAGACTCAATAGATACTAAAGCAAAGAGTTGCAAACAGTTAGTGTACCTTCATTTAAGTATAATGTCCCCCCCTCCCATCCCCCCCCCAATTTTGTGAGGTTTCATAGCATAGGAGGGGGTTGGTTCTTCAAGGAGCTGAGAAGAAGAATGGGATCATGAAGAGTTTCTAGGACCTCCAGTTTCAGAAAAAATAGCAGTCATCTAAAAAAGTTTTCTTGCGTTATATGTTTTTTACTGATACTTTTGTTTGCTTCATATTCTAGGAGAGCATTTTGTTTCTCACTGGCTTACAGACTCTTCTGGAAAAGAAGACAGAAGGCCAAAAGACCACCAGAATATTTCTGCTTCTATTGAGAAATTACATTTTGTTCTGGAGTATCAGACACGTGCATGAGACACTGCAGATTGTCAATTCTTTTTTTTTTTTTTTTTTTTTTTTCCTTCAAATATCCTTTCTTTTTTTTTTCCTCCTGGAAGAACCTGGCATTTCTATCTCAGAAATAAAAAGTGCATGTGTGCACGAGTGCAGTGATATGACATTTAATGAAATCATAGAGAAAAGAGTTGTAACATTGGTGGATTAAACAGAAGAGTTTCATTTTCCTTAGGCTTATCTTTTAGAAAAGTGAAAACCTGAAAAAATATAAGAATTGTAGAATAAAACTTCTCATTTATGGCAACTTTTTGCCATTAAAATAGCTGTATTGCAGTTGTTTGACGTCTCTAATGGCTCATGACCATATCCAGTGTAATACAACCATGCTGAGCCAGCATATCATACCATCCAAAAAGAAAAGAATGATACATGAAGATAACAACTACTTGAATTTAATTTGAGTGAAGGCATCTGGGTTCCAACAATGGAGAACTAGATTGCCCATGAGTCTAAACTTGCCCAAGCATAATTTTAAAGCATAGTGGTCCACAACTGGTGTCAAAAACCAGTTCTGTACAATAAGTCTATTTGCAGCAGATAAAATCAACTCTTTGACTTGTTTCCTTTAACGACTGTGAAGAACAGATACGTATTTATACACCAATTTGCTCATGTGGGAGATGTATGGAAAACGTTAGGAAAAACTCTCTAGCTAGATGTCAGTCCCTGAATCAGATTGCTTAGAAAAAAAATGTGTTTTTTCAGTCACACTTGGGTTTTTTGGTTGGTGTTTTTGGTTGGTTGGGTTTTTTTAAGAACATGTTATCTAGACTTAAAGTGATTGCCTGACAGATATTTAACTAAGCAGTACTGAATGCCATTCCAATGTTCCCTGATTTATTTAGAGTAGGGATGTGGTTAAGGAAGGTTTTCCTTACTACTTCTTAGTGGTGAATTGTGAGCATTTGGCTGAAACTCAGTGACTGTATGAGCACGACTAATTCCCAAGATTCAGACTTATGAACAGTGACCCTCTCCTTTGTCTATAGGAATATATTTCATTTGCTCATATCACATTTCAGACATAACATATAGCAGAGTGACTGATGTGTGGATGATTAAGTCCCAATACCATACTAAATGGATGAAACTGGTACACCTAAGCGATTCATAGACCTTGGCTGCATAGCTGGCTAAGCAGTAGCAGAAAACTTCCAATTGAAGCAGCAAGAGGAGTGACTGAGAACCTGAGGTAAGCTAGCAGCAGAACATTGTGATATAATATAATACACAGTACCTAAGTTCTCAAAATCAGCATAGCTGAGTCTTCTATTAACTTGACCTGTAGGGTGCAATGCCAATTTTTTCTACTGAGAGAATAATTTCAAAATCATGTTAGAACACATATCTAACACAGGGACCTTCAGTTTCTTTGCTCCTTTTTTCTTACATGTAGTGTCCCAGGTTTTTACAGGTGTATACAATTCTGGAAAGATATTAGTGTTTCCAAGCATTTCTGGCTAGAATATTAGTGAAATTGTGGAGAAAAAATAATTATGGAGAATTTATGGAGAATAAATCCACATATAAGCAATCCACGCTTCAGCTTCAGCTCAATGTTTTGAGAGTCTTTGCTGGGGGTTTTGTTTGATTTTTTTGTTTGTTTGTTTGTTTGTTTTTGTTTTTAAGTAATAATATAAAAATGGTAAGACTTTTTGCTGCTGAAACAACTTTGGGTATACTGCAAACGAATCATGTCTTTATACAAATACAACCTGGAACATTTATCAAATGTTTATGTTTTCAATATTAAAGCCTTAAACAGATACTGAATATATTTATATTCATTGCTATGTATAAAAATATTTTTAAATTATCTAATACTTTTAAAAATATTTTATTAGTATGTATCACATAATTATAATGATTCATGTGAATATACCATATGTTTATGACTGTACATCCTCTATATGGCTTTGAGAAAAAATAGATTTGTCTAAAATGGGGGTTAAAAATATTTACTAGAATTTCCTTTCAGAGATCTTACAGAAAAATTAAAGCTTTTGAGCATGCTGTTGGGATGGCATTTCCTGACTTTCTTGGAAGTTTGTTAAAAAAATGAAATCTCTCATGTCACACTTAAAATGGTGCAATTTTAATTTTAATTTCATATAGATACTAAAGCAAAGAACTATCAGCTGATACATGAAAACTAAAACATAATACATAGGTAATTTGACATTAATTTCTTATATTTGCATGAAGTTACAACCCTGTCAGTTTTGCCATTAATGTCACATATTTGTTGTAGAAAATTTGGTCACAAAATTCAGATCAGAAGAATGTGGGTTGCCTCTTCTGTTGCTATTATATAAGGCATATTCTTAACTTAAGAAAATGAATGCAGTCAATTAAATCAATGTTTTCAAGATATCAATGTTATGAAAATACAATCTTCTTTATTGTAACCCAAAGATGCATTATAATGTAATCCTTGTCATGTGTTTCTATGTCTTACTGATAAGAAAATAAACTCCCCCTTATTTTCATATGTTATCTATAGACTCTTCAGATAATGTTTGCTATGAAAGGACTTTCTTTTAAGAGGACATAATGCAGAAAGCCTGTGTACCATTGGTGAAGTGGATTTAACCCCATAAAAACTGGTATAGAGAGAGAGACAACAGTGTGGGAATGATCTCATAGGAGCTACCACACCACTTTGAACATTTTTAAGCCCTAAAGCAGTGATATCATATGCTTAGAGGGAAAACTTCATTTCTGTAGATTGCTTTGCTTTGATTATTTCCACAAGCGCACTCAAGCCGTAGCAAGATCCCAATTTCAAAGGGAAAAGAGAAAATTAGTGGAAAGAGAAATTCACTCGCTTTCAAATACAAATATACTAGCTTTTGGCAAAATGTTTCTGCAATGTTAAACCTTTGTTATTATATACGGATATATAGAGCGCAGGGTGTTTAATAGGAGGAAGAGTAGATTTTTCAGGAACCTCTGTTAGGACAGTGCATACGGGTGGACTTTGGTGGACTAAGATTTCAGTACCTGTCTAGAGAGAGGGTCTGTCAGAAAACGTAGTGTAAATGGGGTGACTTTCCATTTGGACACAGCACTGTGTCCCCAAAGAAGCTTAGATAAACAGTTTACACTGCAAAGTTAGGAGAGATGAAACCTACCCCTGGACAATTCTGACAAAGAGGATTCATACAGTATAGGTAATCCTTTACGTTGCTTAAGAATCATAGACTAGGAATGTTTTGTGCTGGCTTTATTACTTAGAATGGGAAATAGATTTCTCTAGAGCTATACATCAAGGTTGCTTCTGCTTGTTTTGTGCTTATAATTAGTTTATGTCTCTTCCAAAAAGAGATTGCTTTGACCAGTACTCATCTGATTAAGGTGTATGTCACTTCCTCATGGCACACTGTATTTAGTTCAAAAAGTAAGCTTATTTTTGTAGAAAAGACCGTATATATATATACACACTACTGTATATTTTTATTAAATTCAGAATAATGTAAACATAATGCTTTCACATTAATTCTCTGTAAGTAGAATGTTTAAAATGGCCATGTGTTTATTCTTGATGTTAAACTGCAGATAAATAAAGTTCAAAACTATTTTGCATCTCACTGATCTGAATCATTGACATAATGATTGCTCACCAGTGAGCTGGTAATATTTGGATGTCAGATGTTATATGAAAACAATTTAAAAAAAACCAAACAAACAAACTTTGATTATTTTTTTCTTGTAAAATTTTACAGTTTTCAATTTAAAAGAAAATGGATGTAGCTCATGGAGGTTTCACTCTTTGGCACTTCAAACTATTTTGTATCTCTCCTTTCCCAGTCACACAAAATACGATTAAGTCTATATCCCGCTTTGAGATGCTGCCTATAATATTGTATTTGATAGCATTCTCTGCTAGGCCAAGATAATGATAATGTTAATATATGAAAATAAATCACAGTTAGTGTATGCCCTTTGTGGCAGTAGGAAAAAGTATTTAAATAATAGTGTAATTTTTTGCCTTTGTGACTTAAACAAATTAAACTTGAGTGGAAGATCCCTTAAGATCAGTCATCATGTTATTGCAAGGAATTGCAGTAAAAAGAACATGCATCAGCTTGTAGTCTCTCAAGATGTCTGCACTGCCTAACCATCAAAGATTAGACTTATGTTTTCCTGGCACCCTTACTGTGGCATCCTCTGGCTTTTATTCAACAGACCTTTGTTAACATTTTCAGGAGTTTTCCTATTTAATTTGACTGAGAGCGGACGTGTTATTGAATTATTAACATGTTGCTCTTTTTGAACAGTAAGTTCTTGTTCGCTCTAGGTTAACATTACCCCAAGAGTAATAGTGCAAAAGTAATTATTAGATTATTAATTTAACAAAGTCTTCATTTTAAATGCAATCTGGTTCAATTTTGAGAATAAAGCTATAGACTTGACACTTAATTTTAACACACAAAAAATACTGTCATAAACACAGGAAGTATAAATGCCAGTGGCTTTATAAGAGCTAACATTTTATTGTTATTAACATTTCTAGATAAAAGAAGTTTACAACTCAGTACTGATTTATAATAAAGTTAATACACTTTGATTTTTAATACATAGCCATATCTACAGGTATTACAGACTACAGTTTAGGCTCACTGGTTATTTGCAGTAGGGATGAGGAGAAGTATCTGCAGATGAATTTGTTCAAGGCTCCATGCTGTGACTTATACATTAATCATGCTTATGCAAATGTATAGCAGCCAAATTAGGCATAAAGCATAGAACATTGGGAATAATGTTATGAGCTATTGGACCTCTGAAATGTGATCCTCGGCCAAATTTTCAAAAGCAAAGTAGATCTGAGATGCCTTTTTACTTTTGAAAACAGGTGTACAATTGTCTTCTTAATGTTATTTCATGCCTTCAACTTTAAAATACAGCTTTATCCCAGTTGGCATGACTTTTTTCTAGTCACTGAAGAGTAGCTGTGGATATTCTGAATCACTGAGAAGAAAATAAAATGTTCATTCAGAGCACAGATGTGTTGAGAATGTTGAGAATCCTTTAATATTTGGAGAAATTTTGCTGTGTGTTTTGGCGCATTATGCCTTCTGAAAATATTGAGGCTGGAGCTGGCACTTTCTTCCTTCTTGCTATAACGTGATTAATCAAAATATTCTGATTTGAATTCTGAAAATGCAAATATGCAACATATTAAGGATTCCAACTTAGAATGCAAGGTTTCATTACACAGATTAATTCATACTCTTGTCCAGAAATTGCTCCTTAACAAAATTGCTAGCATGTATTTCCTTCTTCCATGGATGTTTTTCAGGTTTTCTTTACATTTAATAGTAGGATTAGGTAAAAGTTAAACAGTAAATTACTTATGTTTTTGAAGCTGCTGTATAGAAAAAGAAATTAGTACTTACAATCAAAGACTAGTGGCACAGCAAACGCAGCACAAGCTCTTTCATGACTAAACAGTCCTAAAATAACAGTATCTTTCACTAAATAATGCTGGGGCTTTGCCATTTGGTCTATGCATTCGTCACTTGTTCTCAGAGTAGCTTGTAGATGAAATTGCTTCTATACATAATAACATAATAATGAAACACATGGTGCTGTTTATGTGTACAAAAATAATAATCCCTGGCAGCAAAAACAACTGTCTGGAGGCCCTCATAGAAAAAGAGAATGAAGACCTTTTAAAAAAGGTGCCAATATGCTTAGAAATTTCTCAAGATGCTCCTTGCTCTGGTAAAGCATCAAATGGAAAACAAACAGTGCAAATTTTATGTGGTAGGCAAAAGAGTTACCCCTCTTGAAAGATATGAGAGAGAAAGAGAGACTATGTGTGTGAGACATTTTGTGATTTTTTTTAAATTGCAGAGGACACATCATCATCTGAATATCAGATCACAGGCTGATGAGGAGGCTAACAGTCTTCTTTCTGTCCAGCAGGGGATTATTGGAGCCACTTACAAGGAAAAAATATTATATCTTTTGCTGTATTTTATGATCATATGAATACTTTTCCTGAATATTCGTGTGTTCTGGGAACACATCAAGTAAATGATAGGAAAATGTATTTATCATTATTAATGATTAGTATAGGGACTTTATAGAAGTCCATAGGTTTATACCCCAAGTAATTTCTGGATAGCAAGCTGAGAGAATGCAGACCTCAGAAAGTTGAGCAGTCTTCCCATATCCTATCAAAATAAATAATACAAAAAGAGTGAAATTCCAGAATTTTGAAGTCTACAGAATAATTTATATCAACTCCACACTTTAAGTTAGATGCTCAATGAGTTAAAATTACTAAAATTGATTTTTTTTTATTTGGCTAAGGTCAGGTGTGTAAAAAACATTTGCAACAATTAGGAATGGGAAATGAAAGTGAATTCTGAGGTGAAGTGACAACTTTGTTCATACATGAACTTCAGGTTTTTCCAGCATGATTGTTGTAGGCAGGTCTAAACAGATAAAAGTTACACCAGCAAACAAACCAGTCATACACTTTTTTTTTTTTTTTTTTCATTTTAAAGCATTTGTAAGTATTTTGCAAGTTCTGATAGTTGCCTAAATAAAATGTCAAGCATCCAACCTTTCTGTTTGTTTCCTCTGTATGCAAAACACTCATCCTCTCTGGGATACTGAAATTAAGAAATTGGAATTTAAGAACTATTGAAATCAGGGCATCCTAAAATGCACTATCCCTTTACAAATATGTGTTCATTTGCAGACTGTATGCCTGACTGGGGGGAAAAAAAGAGAAAAAAAAAAAAAAAGAAAAAAAAATATGAAAAAAAAAAAAAGTTGTTGAATTTCAATGCACAGTATTACACATGTCCAATATTTGAGGAGACAGATGTATTTTCCAAGAACATTCTTTAAATAAGGTAAAAAGTAGTGCTGGTAGGGTTGCTCACTTGAGAGAAATTACAGATGAAGAGTGAATGTACACAGTGACAGTAGAGAGTAAAACAGAAATGCAACTTTTAGAAGACCTGTGAAAGCATCCACCAGTCCTTTCAGGAAATCTTAAAAGTGCTATTAATGAAAGAATTCTTCCTATCTTTACCTTTTCATAGTTTTTGTTACAGTTTCATAAAAATAGTGTCTTTGTTAGACAAGTGGTTACTGCCTATGACAAACAATACTACTTCTCTTGGAAGAAAATCCCACTCATTCATTATTGAAAACACGTGACATCATTAGGCACCATTGGCTATATGGTCAATAATATCAAGATGGGAACCTATTTAATGCTTATAGTGCTTTATAAACATTCTGAAATCATTCATTTTCTCATTTACGTTTAGCTCAATCATTATCTTCTTCCCTGACCATTACTACAATGCCCAAAACCTGGCTCTTCACTCCACATCTTCCCACTTAAGCTTTTGGTGAAGAAAAATACTCCCTGGCTTCCTCTAGGATCTGAAGGCAGTCAGTGAGTGCTTGTGGCAGTCAGGAACTCTGGCTCTTGGTGAAGGTCTGGATGTGGTAAGGGAAGAACTTCCTGTACAGCCAGAGAGAACAATTTATGAAGACATCTCTTAAATTTCAGCTCTGGGCTGCCTGGAGCAGGGTAAGCTTTCAGGAGCTGTGGTGAGTAGTGAGGCAAAAAGGTGGGTTCCACAGACACAGTCATCATCTGTACATTAGGAGAGTGAAATCTTGAATTTCCACTATGCCAAGAAAATCATACTTTCTTCTTGACTTTGCAGGATGAACAAGGAATATTGTGTTGTTAAGAGCAATTCTCTTGAATTACTCTTAACAGCTCTAGAGAAAGAATTCAATTTTAACTGCGTAGAATAATATTAAAATACTGCAGTAAGAAAATAAGGAATAATTACCATGTTAAAAAAAACCCCTGAATATTATGGCAAATCTTATGCTTTCAGAACACAGAATAAGCAAACTCTTTGGCTTCACAGGCCTGACGCTTCATTACCTAATAAAGCTAAAATTGAGGTTAAAATCTTCTAACCTAAATGATAAAATGAAAATACTTATTGAACATCTTGGCTTTCTTGGGCAACATTTTGATCTTCACTATTTGAATCATTAAATACTCAATATCTAGGATGAATAGGACTGGTAGAATAATTAATGATGAAAACATTTCTGAGCCTTTGATTATGAAAGGACTAAATGAAGAACTAAAATAACATTAGAAATAATTCTTAAATAACTTTGATGAAAAAATATTTTTTCTCTGGTTTTAATAGAAAATAAATAGAAAATATGACAAAAACGTCTTTTTGCTGCCCTAGAAACTCTGTCTGAAAAATACAGTAGTCTTTTTGTACAGGTAGAAATATTGCAGAATTTTATAAATTTGGATTTGTGAACAAGGTAAGACTATTTGAAAACAGAAATATCTTTTGAATCAATCTAAAGTAATTTATTACACCGTTAAATGTAGAAAGCTTCCTTTCTTCCTTCTTATTTTAGAAAAATAAATTTCAAAGCATAAACACTATTCCAAGCTGAAGAATACTAGTAGTAGAACTTTTGCTAGAAGCTTTAGTGCCACTGTTTGGGCTGTGGCTATATTATTTTTACTTTAAAAGCAGTTTTGCATGTTCCTTGATCTTTAGAACAGTTTTCCTGAGATCTCTTTCCCTGTCAGCCCTTGCATCTATGTTAGGATGATCTCCTTGGCTCCTCTGACTTGAAAGTGGACTATAGCACCTTCTAGTAAGCTGACTTGAATCTTGCCTGACACAGGGGCTTCAATCTTCACAAGAAATATATGCATCTAGCAGTAATGGTATCTAAACTAAGCCTTTTGACAGCAAAGCGACACTTTGTTGACTGGAGACAGGATCAAAGTTCTTGAAACAGAACGACATTTTGGAAATGTTTTGTGAGTGTCAAAACATGTTCTCTTCTGAAATGCATGGCTGACTCCTCCAGTTCATCTCCATGTCCCTTGAAACTGTTTGTGTTTGTTCTATTTTATTTATTTTCTTGAAGCCCACTTCAAAAAGCAACACAAGATTTAATGATGATTATAGTCCTATTATCTTGTTCAAAGTGCTGTTTTCTCTAGCATGTTAGCGTCTTTGATTTTGAAGCTCTATTATGTTTTAAACAATGAGGTTTAAATGGCTGCATAGCAAGGAGGACTTTTCAGAAAGTTCAGGTATTATTTGACAGGTATCTCAGGTTTCCTCTCTGTATATCTCTGGAAAAAAAGACATATGAAATATATGGGCAATCAAATCTTTTGATTTGTGAACTGGGGAAGGGTAGTTTTTCTAAGTTTCTGTATGTAAATAAGGAGAGATAAGTTGCCTTATACATAAACTAATTTAATTTTTGTCTTCATCCCCTGCAATCTGCATCAGCTAATCGTTGGTCCACAGTCCACAAATCTGCTACTGAGTTCTCCAGTCTATCAAAGTGTCCAGAGACTTCTGGCTTGCATTTTACAAAGCCCTTCCTGATCTCCCTAGCCACCTTATAACTTCATCTATCCCCAGGATCCTTTTCCTGTAAAATTAATTTTCCTATTACTGACAAGAAGCCCTGAGCTCAATGTTTGTGTGAATCCTTGTAGTCTTTCCTTCTTTGCTTGTACCATCAGTTTGCTGATGAAGGAAGCATACCGGTTCACTGTTGTAATACTTAGGTCTATCCCTTACCTTCTCAAAGACCGTGAAGAAATCATCCCTCCTCATGCCAGTGAAATTTAGAAAACTTGTAAAAGAAGGAAGACATCACAAGTTGATCAAGTGACTTCACAGAGATCTGTTCCTTGGTTTCAGAAAAGCAAGGTAGCTTTGTAAGCCAGAAATTTAATTAATAACAAATTGCAGGAAAATATCATTCTTCGTTTAATCAGTACAAATTTGCTCCCCAATCTTCTAAAAGCATTAGAAATGGTAGCTCTTTTTTTGGACTAAGCCCTCTGAAACAGTGAGAAAATTAATTTGCTTATGTCTACAAATTGTTTACTAAGAATAAATTCCCATGCAGTCCCTTTTGTAAATATGTTCAAACTGTTTATGTAACAGTGTATAGAGCTGACATTTTAATTTGTTTAGAAAGTCATGTACAATGTTTGCTCATTTGTGACTAATTTCTAAAACCTTGGCATGCTTTTAAAACCTATTAGTTCAACTTTTACAAAACTCTGCCTGATTGACTTTTGCAGAATCAGGTTACTAAAACTGCTTTTACTGCTCTCATACATGACTGCCCTTTTGGATTAAGTTTCTCTGTATGATTGTCGATTGTCATAAGTGCTGGGAATTAAACTTGTGTATTGAGTGGAAAATAGCTTCCTTACTATGAGAAAAGGTGAAGTGAGAGCAAGGTAACAAGTGGACACTTAGTAAACTCTGTTTTACTGATATGATAATATAGTGACTTTTTATCTCATTACGTACTTCTAAAAAAAAAAAAAAAAGATTTTAATCTACAGGTTCTTCTTCTGACACAAGGTCATTTTAGTAATTTAGTAGATGACCCTTAACTCCCAGGAGGTGTAAACGGCACTGAACAGTTGCAATGACTTAGGTGTGAACTTGGAAAACAAGTGGATTTCTTGAGGGAATCTGTGCCCTCACATTTTTTGATGCACATTCAAAATTAACGTAAACCTGTGTTATGTAATTTCTGTGTTT
This sequence comes from Aramus guarauna, assembly GCA_013400195.1. Classification (NCBI taxonomy): domain Eukaryota; kingdom Metazoa; phylum Chordata; class Aves; order Gruiformes; family Aramidae; genus Aramus; species Aramus guarauna. The sequence continues at coordinate 760,171 of VXBL01007712.1, forward strand.
TATTAAAAAGATAACAAGGAAACATAAACTTATCTATATTAATGTAAATTTACTAAGATTTCCCTAAACTAATTCATGACAGAAAAATGCAATGTTCAAGTCAGAGTCATTACATCTACAAAGCAATAGGTGTGAAGATCAACGCTCAAAATTATTACAGTTATAAGCATATTAAATTATAAGATTAAAATTAAAAGGAATTACTTTGTTTCAGTTTTGGGGAAAATTTAGGGAAGAAACTACTTATTTCCATTTGGTTTAGACCTAGCTAGCTCAGAAAAGCTGTACATGATCTTACATAGCATATGCTTTTACCTTTCCCTGAAGACTCGTGCATCTTCTTCAAATCTTTTCACATTACATGGTAAAGCTTCTCTGAAAAGGTATATCAGTTATCTATTTTCTCCTTAAATCTTACTTTTTAATGTTAGGGACACTCTTTTTTATTATTCTCTCCATGAAAATAAAATAAAATAATAATAATTTTAAAAGTCCTGCAGCCTTAATACTGAGCTACTGGCTTAATCAATCATGGTTGCGGGATTTGAAAGTTGCCATTTAATAAACAAGGAGAAGTTACTGATTGATATGATCTGTCATCAGTGGTTTCTTCCAATAAACTACTATGGTTTACATGTAGGCATTTGTTCTTCAGATCAAATGAAAGAAATCAGTGGACTTCCTCCATTTTATTTTTGATTTGTATGACTGTTACTGTTCATAAAATGGGTCCAGAAGACAGAGACTTCTATAGATCTCAAAATACATGCAGCCTGTCTTGTCACTTTGCAGAAGGTCAAGTGTATGCTTTTTTGTCCTTCTTCCTTTGAAGGTCATTTCCAACAAGCAAAAAGCACCTCACAATTGAAAGAAAGAAAGGATCATTTCCTTTTTGTATGATTCTTTGTTGGGGGTGTGGGGGTGTAATTCTTTGTCCACACTTGTTGCTATGGAGAGAGTTACATACATGAATTCAATGGATGAATCAAGTTACACCACATCCAAGCAAAGCTAAAGGACACAAGAGCATGCATGCTGCCCGTGCTTGATAGATCAAAGGTCCATCTTCCTCAGTAACCTTTTTTCTTTATATTGGTCAAAATGTCAGATGCCTAGGGAATACTGCAAGAACAAGGCTGATATATATTGATGTCCCTTCAGAAGAGTTTCCCCATCAGCTATTGTGATTCAGGGACTCAAGTCCCTGCCTCTGTAGTTAGTACACCTAGATGGACTTTTTCTGTTTTATAAAATGACCTGCCAGATTTTACATTCTTCTCATAATTACAGCTTTCTAGGAAGACTTCCTTCATGTAATTTTTTAAATACAAATTCTGAGTGGTTACCTCCTAGACATGTATCTTTAAAAGTTTCACTTAATATGTTCTCTCTATGATTACATTGTCCTTAAAATATATTTACCACCTACAAATGTTTTGTACAGTAATATTACACCTAAGTCTTATATACTGACAAAATGTTGAGTAGCTTGAGTCTAAAGATCAGTTTTTAATAGACCTCTCTATTAAAGTCAGTTCTACACTTGCAATTAATTTTTCATATAGTAAATTAACTGGTTCTTAATGGATTTAGTCTGAACTATGTTTACATTTTTAAATCAAAGTACCATGTATGCTAAACTAAGTGCTTCAGAAAATCCTGTGTATATTATATTTATGCAATTATCCATATTAACCATGCTTGCTTTCAACTGGTGAATTTTACATCTTAGCAAATGACCAATTTTAAAGTCCTATTTTTTAATTTATTTTTTTATTTGTTTAAAAGTAAGTTATATTGAGAAGCAACAATTCTTCAGTAATTTTATAGTAGTGGGTTTATGCAATCTAACTTCAGGTTTAATTTGATAAAGGTGTCTAATCTCAGCAGGTTGTGTACTGTCAATTGAGAAAGATTGGTATCTTCTAGAGGCAACTCCTCTCATACAAAAATAGATTCCACAGACTGGATCAGTTACTAACAGAACACAGATACTAGTTTCCTTCTACTGATTATGGAATGAAGTGAAACAACTTGCACTGAATAGACTTTTCAACAGCTGAAAGTGAGTGATATGAGTCTCATTCCTATTGTCAGATATAGCTAAGGACTCAGAAACTTCAGGGCTTAACTACATAGCTTAGCATAAACCTGGGTACCAATAGGGTGCCACAGAACACTTAGTCACTAAAGAATGAATGGATGGATGAATAAATAGCTGACAAAATGTCTAATCCTGATAATGATCCACATATACAGCTTCCTAGAGTTAGTCAGTGATCATATAAAATCATTCAAATGTTGACAACCAGGCACTACATATGTGAATCTGGGAAGATATCAGCAATCTGATTAATCTATCCTGAATATTCTCCTTAAATTAATCCTTATAAATTTGGTTTCTAAGTGATCACCTCATTTCTTTATTTTCCTGAAAACAAGTTTAGAGGTACAAATTATCACCTGTATCACCTGTAGTGTAAAACACGTACAGTACTCTGGACACAACAACCAGCCAGGAAAAGGAAGAGTCAGATTCAATTCCTTTCTGTACCTTCTGCCTTATGGTTATCCTGTTCTTCAGTTATGAGAATATAGCTCTTTTTTGCTGTTTCTTTTTCCTCCATAACCAGGGAATATTGATTTGTTTGATATAATTTGCTTAATACCTAGCTTTACCTATATTAGTAGAGAATATTGTAACCCAGGATACTGTTAACTCCATATTCTCATAACTTTAGTACCTAATCATCTCATTGAAGATATGTTTCTTGTTGCTGCAGAGTCCGAGAGGAAAAGGACCAGGATGAGGACTCTGGCCAGGGTGCTAACCGGATCATCTATGGAATACTAGTGACAAAGGTTTACAGATGCAAATAATATATTTCTCAAGAGGCCTTAGGCAATAACTCTGCTTATCAGGAAAAGAGTGAGTGCGAGTTGTTGTTTCAGAACAGAGTATGCCGTTCTTTCAAGGAAACCTGCCCTCATTCCCTCTTTCATGCAGTTTCTCCTCACTCAAATAGGATCATTCACTGTCACTCTTTTCATTTATTTTACACTCTTTGGGCCCAGTCCTGAAGGTAAAATTTCCTAGTTTGAAGTAAAATCATTCTTATCTGGGGCCAGATTTTGCTACTTTTATTTAGGTTACCTTGTGTCTTATCATCTCACCATTTTCTGTTGATGGAAGGAGAAAAAGAAAGCTAGGAAGTCTTAGTAAAAAGGTTGGTCATGAAAAGAGTACACTTCCTCCCAAAGCTGGCCAGTTAACAATTAAAATACTGCAAGGATTGTTCTGTGTTTAAAATATGCCTTTCTGTCAGTCTCTATAGTTATTTCTAGCCCTATTTAATAAAATTAGATTAGTACTAAACGTTAACTGATTCTATTTATAAAAAATATGTAAAATACAATTTGGTGTTTAACCTTTCCTTGCATGCATAATTCCAGCCCTCTGGTTTAAATTTGCCTTATGACAGTAATGATACTGAGAATGGTGTGAGTAAAAGACCAACACATTCTTGTAATCAATATGTATTTGGAAGGTTTAGCAACATTCTTTTCTAAATCTATTTTTATAAGTGCTCTACATTTTAAATGACTTTTTTTGGTAACTGGATGTGTTGGGTTTCCATGGCAAGGTTTTGGTAGCAGGGGGGCTACAGGGGTGTCTTCTACAAGAAGCTGCTAGAAGCTTCCCCTGTGTCTCACAGAGCCAATGCCAGCCGGCTCCAAGACAGACCCACTGCTGGTCAAGGCCAAGCCAATCAGTGCCTCTGTGATAACATATTGAAGAAGGAAAAAAACCAGTTAGAGAGAGCTTTTGCAGCCAGAGAAAGGAATGAGAAGATGTAAGAAACTCTGCAGACACCAAGGTCAGTGCTGGAGCAGAGATCCCCCTGCAGCCCGTGGTGAAGACCATGGTGAAGCAGGCTGTCCCCCTGCAGCCCATGTATGAAGGATGAGGGGGTGTAGAGATTCCACCTGCAGCCCATAGAGGACCCCACACCAGAGCAGGTGGAGGAACCTGGAGGAGGCTGTGACCCC